>PVKA01013049.1:0-56019 GCA_004027165.1 Ctenomys sociabilis | reverse complement strand
TGCATATCTATGCTAACTATCTTGTATACGTGTGCACGCATGCACGCACACACACACACACACACACACACACACACATATTTGGTAAACTCTCTCTTGTAATGCATTGTTATTCACCTAAAACAGATGATAGGAAGAATCCAGCTTCTAAAATACACATTCCAAACATCCAGAAAAAATCCTTCATTAGAGAAAATTACTTCCAAATAGCACAACATTTTATATAAATAACATTAATTAGCAAGCGATGTCATTTTTTGAAACTTGTTTGCTTTTGCTTTGTGTCTTTCTTAGTCTTTTCTTCATCAAACCTCATATGACATAAACAGAGTTTCAAGGAAATCTGGCTTATTATTAAGACTACCTTTCTTAAAGTTGTAGAAAAGAAGAAACAAATCTTTGCAAACTTTCAAAGTTGACTTAGGTGCTTACTTTGGGTGAATATCACAAAGCTTTAATTTGAATTATGCCCTCGTCCAGAAGCCTGAGCAACTTGATTTCGGGGGATCGTAGTGTAGCTTTTCAGTTAACGTGCACTAGTTTCATGGTACAACTTTCTGAAGCCAATGCTAGTATTTCAACCTTACTAAGATATAATATTACATTAGTAACTATTGCTCCCCTAAATGTTAATTCTGTCTTCAAGTAACTAAATCTAATAGCAATGACACAGAATGAATTTCTGATCTGAATTATTTCTTAGTGGAGTTTTAAACCAGTTATAATGAAAACTGCCACAAATGACCAAGGAAAAGTACAATTAATACCATGAAATTAGAAAAATCTGTGTGACAAATATTGATACGACTACGGTTGAAATCGTAGCGCGGTGTCAAATGTGCTTTTGAACCACTACTTCCACCAAGCTCGATATTCAACTGGCCCAATTTAAGACAAGCACCTTTGAGGTCAGGACTTGTACTGCACTGTGCTTGCCAATATAGTTGAGCAGTAACTATAGAGAAAAGCAAAAAAAAAAAAAAAAAAAGAAAAAAAGAAAAAAGAAAAAGAAAAAGAAAAAAAGGAGACATTCTACTGCATGTGTCCAGGTCTTATTTGGAAGGGAGTGAAAATATGCTTATGCTCAATATTTGGAACTGAGGCAGTCTGAGGGGAAAGCTCTCGCTGAAAAAGGAAATGTATTACTTGTTGAGAATGTGTTATAAATCAAAATTACAAAGGTCATCTATCTCATTTCATGGTCACAAAAACTATGAAGATAGGTAATTTTTGTTCTTATTTTATAGTTAAAGAAACTGAGTGAGACCTTGTACCAAATAAGTAAATTAAAAAAAAAAAAAAAGAAAAAGAAGGAAAGAAATTGGCGCTCTCAGGGTGAAGCAACTTTCCTGAGGTGACATGGATAGATTCCCATGTTACCTTTGCCAGTCCTGTAGCCTTCTGGCTTTCTTTTGGGAACAATAAAACAATTTTCTTCTGATGGTCAGTTTCCCAATACCAATTCAGAGAATAGTTGATCAGTGGATACTCTACTCCATCTCTGTCAATATGTAGTTTTTTTCCCTTCTTTTTTCCTTTCCCTCATCCCAGTTTTTCTTTCTTTTTGAGCAGTTTCTTTCCATTTCACAATTATCTATTATACCTTTTGGATCTTATTTACTCTTTCAGTTTTTTACATTAGGGAGCCAATATAACGATTGCACCTGCAAGTCTGTTTTATTTCACTTACGAGTACAGTCTCTAGTGACATCCATTTACCTATTGTATACAATACTGCATTTTTTTCTTTCTTTTTTTTTTTTTTTTTTTTGCCAAACGGGGGATTGAACTCAGGCCCTTGTGCTTACCAGGCAAGCATTTATTCTACTGAGCCATCTTCCCAGCCCCTTATACTGCATCCTTTTTACCCATTCCTTGGTTGGTGGACATTGGAATAGCTTTCAAGATATATTGTTCTGCTATAAACATGGGTGCATGTACATCTCTGGAGTATGATTTTTTTTTTTTTTTAAATTCTGGGAAAATACACACATGTGGAATGCCTTGGTCAAATAGGATCTCTAATCTTTAATTTATGAAAAATATCAGCCCTGATTTCCAGAGTGGTTGCACCAGTCTACACTCCCACCAACAGTGGAGAAGGGTTTCTTCTTCTCCATAGGCTCTACAGCATTTTTTACTGGCTGACATCTTGATGATAGATATGCTTTCCTGGGTTAGATGGGATCTCCCGAGACGTCACCATATTGAGGCTGAACTTAGTGCGGACACACTATTGGCATAGCGCCCTGCATCCCAGAACTCCTGGACTCAAGCGATCTTCCCCCCTCAGCCTCCTCAGTAGCTGGGACTACAGGCGCGCGCCACCATGCCCGGCGAGATGGAATCTTAGTGTTGTTTTCATTTGCATTTATGAAATGACCAATGATGTTGAACATTTTTTCATATATTTATTTTAGATTTGCATTCATCATCTGAGAAGTGTATGTCTCAGATGCCCATTTTTTTGACTGAGTCTTTGAATTTTGGGGTTCTGATTTAAACATCATCATTCCTTAGCATATATAGACCATTAAAGCCTTGTGCTAAACACAGATTGACCTCAAGGGGGAGCTAGCGACCATCTGAGCCCCTGACTTTGCTGACTCATGAGAAAGTTCAGTACCGCCCTCAGGTCTCCTGTTGTTATCTGAAATTTTACTGAGAAACTCACTGGCAAGAGATTGAAACACTACAAAAAGTTACAAACAGACAACAGACAGACAGAGAGATTATATATATATATATATATATATATATATATATATATATATATATATATATATATATATATATATATATATATAATATCTCCCTACTAGATCTGATTCATAGCTTGTAGGGATCCACCTGTTTAAGCCTCCCAAGAGCTGGGATTACAGGCCTGCACCACCACGCCCAGTCTCAATTGACATTTCAGTGCGCCCCAGGGCCACGGCCAGCACAACAGTCTGGGGATCAAAGCACCAGCTCCGCTCCTGCATGAAGGCGCTTTAATCCACTAGCTATTTGGCCAGCCCTTACAGGTATATTTCAATACAGAGCAATAATTTAGAATTGTATGGCTAAACATTATACATGGAAAATGTAAACTTCTCTTTTTAAGTATCCCATGTTCACCTGTGGTATTTGAATGGTTACCCCTAGACACATGCTTATCTCCATGTCCTTAACCTGCCCATACAGTTACTACTTAGAAGCAGAGCTCCGACTCTGCCTGCGGTAGGCTCTGTCAGAGTCCTCAAGACGAGCCTTCTGGTGCTAATTCCTCACTTTGTGCAAGGTACAGCCTCAAGGCAGGAAGGAAGACATTGCTTTCATGTTTGTCTTTGGTTCTTCATCTTTTAATTCCTTCATCTCTCATTACATCTTCCATAAAAATAAAAACATAATCCCTACCTCTGTTCCAGTTCTTTTATTCACAGCAGGCCACAGCTCCCCACCTTGTACACACACTGCTGTTATTATTTAAAGATATATTAAAGTTCTTTTCCTGATAAAACTGGGCACACAAATTGACGTTACTTTCTGGTCTTTTTTGGCCCTGATGTCTGATGCAATTCCCCTACTCATTTAATCAAGACTGCTTAGGAACACGGATATCGGGCATGCTTGTGGGTGGAAAAGCCACTCACAAGGCATCTGTTGGTTACAGTAACAGAATGCTGTGCAGCTTCCTTTGGGTAGCCTACATACCAGTTGACTAGTTTTCCTTTTAGGGGCATGGAGTTGTTCAAGAGATTTTTTTTGTTGTTGTTATAATAAAATGTCATGAAATGGTTTCACTTTAGTAAGCAATAGATTTCTCACTTTAGTAAGCAATAGATTAGTTTTCATAAATATTTATTTACATATCAATTATTGAAAACTTAGACTGAATGCTTAACACGTGCCATGCATTGTTCTAGGCATGAGATAAAAATAATAAAATTAGACATCGTACTAATCCTCATGCTACTTATATTCTATTAAGAAACAAAAAGAGCGTATAACGCTATGTGATACATTGTCTGGTGAAGGGCCACACGGACTGAGGATGGCAATCCGTGTGGAAAGCCGCGTTCAAAGAAGACTGCAGCTCTCAAGGCAAGAGGAGGATAAGGTGGCATTTGTCTGATGAACTTCTGTCAATAAGAATTTCAACTAAAGGAAAAGGTAAGCCCAAGACTCTAAAGCAAGAAAACATACAGCCTATTCTGAAACCATCTATTGTTCTAGTGGATTTAAAAATTTTTTTCAGTAACAAGAAAGTAAAAATCAGAATTTTTAAAAAAAATGTATTTAGTACAGGATCTACAGGGTTTCACTACACAGATTGGACTCGTAGCGATTCTCCTGTTTTCAGTCTCTCAAGCGCTGGGATTACAGGCACGTGCCACCATGCGCAGTCTCAATCACTGGTTTAGCAGGGGTGGGGCTGGCACAGCGCACCAGCGATCTAACTCTGGTCCCTGAGACTTCCTAAGCCGAGCTCTCTGGCTGGTCCTAGAATCCGAAATTTTATGCCCTTTGTCAAGAATATATATTTTGTGGATAAAACAACAGAACCAGAGCAAAGCTGAGTGACTAATCACTGATAGCTCATGTAACAAAGTTTTATTTACTTTCTCCAAGTAAAAGAACCATTCAGGAAAGCCTTTGAAGAAAAGCTCGGTGTTAACATAAATTGGTAAATATGGATTAGGGACAAACAATATCCACTGTCTGTTTAGGTTAAAGAAGTGATTGTCCCCAGTCTTCAATGTATTTTCTACTAGAAAGAAATTCATGTAAGTCAGTGTTACATTCAACTCAAATTTGCAGTTTGACATCCTGAGTTGTAAGGTTATACTGTTTAATAATGTTATACTTTTATATATAATTCCTATCTGTTTCTTTGATTTTCATTTTTATTAGTTCTTATTTGCAGTACATAATGATCACAGTTCTCTTGGGGAGTTAGTACATAGCATATGTTGTTTATTTTTATTCTTTTCTTGAATGAAACCTTGGGATTGTGTTATAATGAAGGATAACAATTAAATTTATGATTAGATAAATGATTGTCAATTAAATAAATGATTATAATAATTAAATATGAAAAGTTTTTATTAACTATTACACAAATGCTTTTGATAACTAGTAAGCTATTATATTAGTGTAGATGGCATCACATAAAATAAATATGCCAATCTTGTCAGTCTTGAAATGTAATACCAATACTTGACCCAGATGAGGTATTCCTGAAATAGGCAATATTTTAAAGCACTGGGGAATGAATACAAGCTGTGTCTTTGGGAATATTAAGGAATTCAGTTTTCCTAACAAATATATATAATAGCATCTGTCTGAAGAACATGAAGGAAAGTGAAAAGGCAAAAAGATCAGAAATAAGCCATGAGCACAAAAACCAGGCTAGAGAAAGATATGACATTTATCTTTAAAATGGTCACTTTTTATAGACCATCTGTTGTATGCTTGAGTTGTCTCAGATTAATACAGCCAAGTAGACTTGGGCACAGAGGGAAGGCGACATGAACATACTGGTCACCATTGATTTAAAAAATGACTTCAGAGTCTTGGATCCCAGTGATTTTTAAAATACTCTTATAGAAGTTCCATGGTAAGCTACGAGATCAATTCCATTGATAAAATAGCATTGTATGGGATCAGTCATGTACTGCAATGAGAATCTGTGCTGGGCTGAATGAGCACCTTCAAAAATGAGAGCAGCCTGAAACTATTCCTTGCTAACAAGACAGTAAGAAAAGTTTCATAGCCTATGGATGTACAAGACACAGGACCCTAGGCTTCGTGTTTGCTTTGATTCTACTCTCCCCAAATCCTATAAGTGTGATACAGAATGCCTTGTTAGGTTCAAGAAATGTGTTTCAAGAACCTGGAATCAAGATAACTCCAAATGTGTAATTATAAACCTGCCTGAATGTTGCACTATAGAAAGATGCAGTCATTATTACCTTAGAAGATAAAGCAGTCTTCATGTACTCTAGAAAAAAATCAAGTTTTCATTCAAGAACTTTACTATAAACAATTTTAGAAAATGAGCTATCAATGTTTCTGCTCAGAAAATATGCAGAAATCCACCAGACCCTCCCAAAAGTTATCTCCAGCAAAGAACCTAAAAACTACATGCTGGTTTTGAGTTGTATGCATAATTAACTCATATATAATGAGTTTAAATATTAAACTGAGTGTTGGCACTAAAAAGGGAAGGACATTTTATTTTGGTGTTATGGTAATACAAAAATAACTAAGAAAACATAGAATACAAAATATGGAGGTTTTGTCCATAAAAATTAAAGTTCATTGAATATGTAGTATTTCAATGGAAATTTGCAGTAGTATTACTAATAGGATACAATGATTTACCATGGGAAATGAAAAATATTTTTACATGACATCATCTCTACTTATGTAATTTGCACGTTAAAAAAAAAGCATCTTAATTACAAGAGCAAAAGAGGAACTCACGAAGACATTAGGCCAGTTGGTTTAATACCTGCAAAAAAATCACTGAAATCTGTACCCTAAAGCAAATTGTAACACAACTTATAAGTATTTGAAAACAGGATGATTGGGTTTATTTAGTGAAAATACAACTATATAAAATATGTGTATTAGAAGATAGTTTAATTTATATGTATGTGACCATGTTTAGGCCTATATCAGATATATTGTGGATTTGGCCCCAGAACACTGTTTGCATTGTAAAAAAGGAAAATTATACATCTCATCTATTCTTCATGAATAAATAATTATTTATATTATTAAGTGTTCCATAGAATTTTGTCTAAAAAAAAAGCATATCACTAAATTGAAAAATACTTTGCTGCTAAAAAAATGCTGAAACTTCAGTAAGTCATAATTTTTCTGTTGGTAAAGTGTTTCCTCCACATCCATGATTGCTTACAGATCTGAATGAAATTGCTGAAAGTCTAGGGAGCTTTGGTAATGTGTTACAATAATGGTGCAGTTTTACCCTTTCTTTCATGGAAGATTTATTGGTAGCTCATTGTGTTGTTTGATCACATTTTATTCACATTAGAATTTCACTAAAAATTATAGTCTGTCCTGTCAATCTGCCACTGACTTATCAAGTAAGGTTCATAACATTCAAAACTGTGTTGTCTGTTGGTGAACATCCTCACGGGGTCAGAGGACTGCTCTTCAATAGACCACTTTTGGAAAACAGAAAAGAGAAAAATGGAAGTGAATTCTGTGCAACTCTGAGATTGAGAAGCACCAAGTCAACAGAGGAGAAACTTTCCCATTCAGCAAAAGGGAAGAAGAGTTCTTGGAGCCCCATAGCAACAAAAGAGAGAGTAAACAGCACAGACAATAGGGAAAGCAGCACAGACAAGGGTACAGAGCAATTCATGCCTTCAATCCCCTCTTCTTCAGGGAGGCAGGAAAACCCAACACAGCAAAATTAAAGTAAAAGCTCAGTGTAAGGAAACAAATACTGTAAGCTGGCTAACTGTCATCTGTAAGGGAAGGCAATCATCTATACAAACATTTACCCCTGCTTGATGATTAGTTTGAGTGTGGTGCTGTCCACACAACAATCTGACATTGGACTCTGGAAGCTCTCAGCAGCCTGGAATTAGAAGCCTCTCCTATGATTAGGGACTGACCCTTTCTGCAGGTGGGAAGGCTGGGAGTAGAGCACAGCTCTGGCTCCTGATGAACACTGCTGCATTGATTATGTTTAAGGAGATCATTGAGAACAGTCTTGGCTGAGAGGAAGGTGCAGTAGAAGAGATTGAACAAGCGTCCAACCTCCTTGCATACTCCAGGAGCTCCTTGGCCACTTCCAAGACAAGGATTCTTACTACAAATTAGTCAATAGTTTTACCCAGGAGTAGGAACACAAAAGCACTCCCTGAGAATTATAGACAACATATTCTCATCCTGCTCTGTACGAATTATGCATCAAAGTCTAAAAAGTATTCTAATTTGTTTGGCACAAAGAGAGAAAGTTAAGAGATTATAGCAGTTTATTAGAAGGGATTTGGATGCTGCTATTGACATGTATTTGCATAGGTTCATCAGAGAGAAACAACTCAACTTTCATAGACATCACAGCTATGAAGGAAGCCAGCACAGGTTTCACTAATAGCTTTTCAAGGTCTCTCTGTTCTGGAAAAATTAAGAGTATCCATAGAACTTCTGTACCACAGACCTCTGTTCACAGTAGATCTGCTTAACTAGAAGAGGGGCCTCAACTTGCAAATCTTACAAAGAATGTGATATGCATATCCTGTGTCAACAAAGAAGTCAGGAGAAAAATGTGCAACAAACTCAGTCTAGAATTCACAAATACACAATATACCAGTGTCTCAGGGCATATCATTAAGAGAAGCCCAACCTCTCTGAAGAGCCTCACACAAGAGGGTAAGAAAATTTTATTTCAAGAGATGCACAGTTTTACATACTATTATGGTTGTCCCCCCAAAGCCTCATATAGTCATGGGGTGGGCACTTCTAGTGATTAACTCATGATCCACTGGGATTATGTGTGATCCAAGGCCAGGATTATGGGTTTTAGTACTGATGGGATTATGGGGTGTAAGTATTATATCCCACCATGGGGTGAAGAGCCTGAATGCAATATAAGAGAGAGAGAGAGACAGACTTTCAGCAGCCATTGCTCTTTGTTGTTGCTGTTCTGCCACCATGAACTGCAGCTCTCTGCCATGTGCCTCTCTGCCTTGGAGCCAGCTGAATATAGACTGAAACCTCCAGTAACTGTGAGCTAAATAAACCTTTCCTTTCTTCATTTTGGGTGTTGTGTATTTGTCCCAGCAATGAAAGAAGAGTAACTAAGATATGTACAAATATAAAAAATACAAAAAACAAAACAAAAACCAATCAAGACAGTATCTTTTCTGATAGCTAATACTTCCATAGTATCTGATTCAATATCAAAGTAGAGGAAATATCAGATGAAAATGTTTGAAGAAATAGCCATAGAAATGGTCAATAAACCAAAAGAAGATATCAGTCAGTAACCAAATGAAATAAAGTAATGCAGGATATGAGTGAGTAACTTAATAAAAGGATAAAGATTCTGAAAAAAATAACCATAAGCCTTAGAAATGAAAAGTTCCAAAAGAATCAAATCAAAAGATCAGATGCAGCAGCCAGGGTTTGATCCCCAGTATAGGGCCTGTCTGCCCTGCACCAAGGGCTCACTGAGACAATGACTGAGACTGGGTGTGGTGGCGTGAACCTGTAATTACAGTCTTTGGGAAGCTGAAAACAGGAGAATCAGTACAAGTCTGATATAGGTAGTGAGACCCTGTACTAAAATAAAAAATAAAAAGTTCATCAGAGAGTCTCACCAATCCGTCGAATTTGAAATCTCAAAAAGAAGAGACAACTACCTTGCCTGTTCTAAATACAAAACCCAGAACTAAATACTCACTGAAATAGTAACAGTTTCCCAAATCTTGAGAAAGATTGGAAATCCTCCTTTACAAGCATTCAGAACCCCAACATATACAACCAAAAAAGAATCTCCTCACATTGCATCGTAAAGTATCAAATGAAATGAAAACATTCATGCTGTCATAAGAGCATATGAGCCTGGTGTAGTGGTGCATGCCTGTGATACCAGCACTCAGAAGGCAGAAGCTGGAGAATTAAGTTTGAGACCACCCTGGGCTACAAAAGTGAGCTACAGGCCAGGCTGAAATGCATAGTGAGACCCTGCCTCAAAAAGACAAACAAAGCAAAATAAAACAAAACAAAACAAAAAATAGAGAGTATGAAATTATAAACCTATTTGATGATTAATCATGGACATGATTAGAAGACCAAACTGATGAGTTTTTGGACTAGAAGAAGGCACTTACATACAAGCTGGAAAGACAAAACAAAAGAAACTCACTACTACTCAGTGAAATAGTAACAGTTTCCCAAGTCCCGAGAAAAATGGGAAATCCTTGTTTACAAGCACTCAGAACCCCAATACACATGACCAGAAAAGAATCTCTTCACACTGCATCATAAATTATCAAGAATATAGACAAAGGCAATATTGAAAGGTAGAAGAGAAAAAGAACAAATCACATATGAAAACAAACACAATCAAGCAGAATCAGACTTCTATGTAAATATTTCTCAGGGACAAGAAAGCAAGGAATAATGTATTTCTATTCCTGAAATAAAATAAATGCCATCTAAGATTACTGTGGTTAGGAAAGCTATTCTTCAGATTCAAGGAAAAATAAAGACTTTCCCAGGTAGTGGAAACTACAGGAATCAAGGAGCCTATAAGCAGAAGAGTATGACTCAAAATGAGTAATAAAATTAAACACTACATAAACAAAATTGCATGAATTAACTCATACCTTTCAATACACACCAATGTAAAAGTTTTTAACACTCCAATTTAAAAATATGCTGGTAGATTGGATTAAATAGCAAGACTCAACTATATGCTGCTTTAAAGAAACACAGAAGGATAAATTTGAGTCAACTGTTAGAGAATGGAAGTCCCTTAAAGGAAGAATACTATAAGAAATGCATCAGAAAAAAACCTTAAATACCACATAGTTTCTCTCATATCAAAAACTCAAGGTATAAATATCTTAAAGAGCACAACAAAAAATAAATAATAGGAAGAGGGGCATCTTTAGTGAATCCAAATGGTACCAAGAGATACAGGGGGAGAAAAATAAAGGGATATAAACATAATTAAGATGAATTATGCACATTTATCAACTCTCAAGTGATGAACGTGATCGTTATGTATTTTCTATTGTATAAGACTAATAAAATCCTTTTTAATTCAAATAAATTGAGCTAGCCAAACAGCTCAGCAGATTAAAGCACCTGCTTAGGCAGACGCATGGACCCAGGATTCATTCCCAGGACCTGCAGTGATGGCTCTGGTCCCGGGGCACCCTGAGACAGTGATTGATACTGGGCATGGTAGAGCATGCCTGAGATCCCAGCACTTGATAGGCTATAACAGGAGGATCAGCATGAGCCTGATCTACGTAGTAAGACCCTGTAGACCCTGTACCAAATACAAAAATAAATAAATGAATAAAACAAAATGAATTATATTTTAAGCAAGAAATAACACCTCACTGGCAAAAATATTCAGGTGGAATATAAATAGATGTAAAATAGTAGTCCATGCAAATAAAATTAACAATCAAGCATGAGTAGGTACACATCTACATTCATATCTGGCAAAGGAGATTTAAGCCAAGAGAAAAAGTACATTATATTGGGGCCAGGGAGATAGCTCAGTGGCATAAGCACCTACCTCACAAGCATAAGCTCCTGAGTTCAATCTCTGGTTTTGAAAGAAGTGTACAGTATACAATAGTAAAAGAAGCAATCTACCAAGAAAATACAGTAAGGGTAAATATTTATGCACCAAATATCAGTATATTCAATTTCAGAAGATAAACACTCTCAACATAAAATGAGAGAGAGGTAGGTTCTAATAAACAATAGTGGGTAGGCTGGTGAGATAGGTCAGTGGATTAAGCTTCTGCTTAGGCAAGCACAGAGACCCAGGTTCAATCCCTGGCACCACATTTTCTCTGCCCTGCCCTCAGGGGAACCAGCCACCTTGTCTGGGCATGGTAGCACATGCCTGTAATCCCAGCACTGGGGAGGCTGAAAACAGGATGAGTACATGCTGCATAGTGAGATCCTCTACCAAATACATTAAAGAAAATACTGGGTAGCTTCAATTCCTACGTTCAAAAATAGATGAACTGGGCTGCAGATTAAAAAACAAAACAAAATCAAAAATATAAACAATAGTATCGATCTACATGATATAATAAATGCACTGGAAAAATCTGCATCAAATAAACTGGAAAAATCTAAAATAGAAGGAAAAATTTATTACATATGTGTGACCTACAAAATTGTAATCAAGAAGATAAACAAAAAAACTACTGATCTCTTCCTTTGATCATCAGGTCTGGTTTTTGTTGTTTGTTGATTTTATCACAGTAGCTTTGTAGTATAATTTCAGGTGAGGGTTGTGTTGCCTCCTGCATTGCCTTTGTTGCCCAGGATTGCTTTTGCTATTCTAGATCTGTTACAGTGCTAGATGAATTTTAGGAATGTTTTCTCTACATCTGTGATGTACACTGATGATATTATTGTTGTACGCAGCTGAGTTAGATAGAAATATTCTAGGCAGTCAGGCAGGGCCAGGCCCTTGAAAGAGATAATACAGGAGACAAGATATCTTGCAACTTTGGGATGGATGGATGCTCCTGCCGTGGGCCAGACCTAAAGACCAAAGATCAAACAAATGCTGACCTCTCTAAAGATTGGCATCTGAGATTGAATTTCACCCTGAGGGAGACTGAAGAATCATTAATCTCATTACTACTGAATAGCTACCCCATAAAATCCTATTCTATATTCATGCTCACTTGCTATGTGACTCACTTCCCTATTTGTTCCTGAACTTAATCAATTTTACCTGAGCAATGGTGCTTATAGTCTCATTGGTTAACCATGGTTTTGTCCCACCTCTTGTCCACCTAAGCAAGTTCCCATGTCTTTACCACCTTAGACCTGCCTCACCACATGGTTTTCATCTGTAAAAGTCTCTGGAAGAGACAGCTTCCGGGGGACCACGCACTCGGGACCCCTTCCTGTCCCTCTCTCGGACAGGAGCTTTCTTTAAATAAATCTATTCTGTTCATAACCTCCATTTGTTCCTAAAATTCATTCTTCGGTTTTAGAGAACATGAACTCGTACAGGTCAGGTCCAGAGACTGTTTTTCCCTATGTCATTTGGAGGTTTAGCTTACTGTTTAGAGGTCACCCACATGAGATCAGTTTTTCTCCCTGTATCATTATTATGATTGGAATTGAACTGAATCTGTATGACAGTTTTAGGAATATGGCCATTTTCATAATGCTGATTCTTCCTACCTATGAGGAAGGAATACCTTTCCATTTTCTGAAATCTTCAATCTCTTTTTTTTCAGAGTACTGCAATTTTCACTTTATAGATCTTTTACTTTCTTTGTTAAATTGATTCCTGGATATTTCATTTTTTGGAGCTATTATGAAAGGCCTGATTTCCCTAATTCTTCTCTTGGTGAATTTGTTGTTTGTGTACAAAAATGCTATTGATATTTGAGTATTGACTTTGAATCCTACTATGTCACTGAATTTGTTTATTAAATCCAGAAGTCTTTGGTGGAATTTTTGGAATTTTTTTATGTAGAACAATCTGTCTTCTGCAAATACAATAATTTCACATCTTCATTTCTGAACATTATTGCTTTTATTTCTATTTCTTGTCTAATTTCTCTGGCTAATATTTACAGAACTACATTGAATAGCAGTAATTATAGTGGACATTCTTGTCTTATTACTGATTTTACAGTGAAAGCTTTCACTTTTTGTCCATTTAGTATGTTGTTGGCTGTTGGTTTGTCATTAATAACTTTTATCAGTAAAGACCGTGTATTCTGATTTTCTGTAGGGTTTTTGTCATGAATGAGCATTTACATTGTCAAAGATTTTTCTGTGTTTATTGAGATTATCATATAATTTTTGTCTTTTTCTTTGTTGATATGTTATATTACATTTATGGATTTGTGTATATCAGCCCAACTCTGCATTCTTGGGATGAATCCCATTTGATCATGTTGTCTAATCTTCTTGATGATTTGTTGCATTCTGCTCCTGATATTTAGTTGAGGATTTTTAATCTATGTTCATTAGGGAGATTGGCTTGTAGTTCTCTCTTTTGGATGGGTCTTTTCTAGTTTTGGTATCAAGGTAATGTTGCCTCCATGATTAAGATCAGAAGAATTATATCGTTTTCAATTTCATTGAAGAGTTTTAGAAGAATTGGAATAAAATCGTCTCTAAATTTCTTATAAAATTCAGCTGAGTGTCCAAATGGACCTGGGATTTTCTTTGGGGTAAGGTTTTAATTACATTTTCAGTTTCATTGATTGATGTTGGGTTATTCAGAATTTTTATATCTTGAATAAGCTTTGGTAATTCATATATATCTAGGAATCTGTCCATTTCTTCTGTGTTTTCCAACCTGTGAAATTAATGTTTGAAGTACATATTAATGATCTGAATTTCTGTAGGATCTGTAGTGATTTCACCCTTTTCATGTGTTATTGAATAAATCTGAACTTTTTTCTTTCCTTTGTTTGATAAGGATGGCTAGGAGTTTATCAATTTCATTTTTTTTTCCTCAAAGAACCAACTCCAATTCTTTAATTCTTTGTATTGTTCTCTTTTTCTCCGTTTCATTGATTTCTGCTTTGATCTTTCATAATTTCCTGCTTTCCTGGTCTTTGAGCTTGACTTGCTCTTCTTTTTCTAGAAGCTTGACATGCAGTGTAAAGTTGCCTATTCGGGCTCCTTTTGTTTCTGTGATGTGAGAACTCAACACCAAATGTTTTTGTTTCTTAGGGCTGCTTTTATTGTGTCCCACACATTCCAGTAAGGTATATCTGCATTTTTGATTGTAAATATTGTTTAATTTCTTCTTTAATTTTGTCTGTGACTGTTATTGCTCATCAGGGTGTGATTTAATTTCCATTTGTTTATGGAGTTTTTGTGATTTATTTTCTCAATAATTTCCAGTTTCACTGCAGTACGGTCAGATAATATGCATGGGGTAATTTCAGTCTCTTCACATTTAGTTATACTTGTTTTATGTACTATGATATGGCCTGTTTTGGAGAATCTCCTTTGTGTAGCCAAGAAGAATGTGTAGTCTGATGTTTTTCGGTGGAACTCTGTGCAGAGGCCTACCAAGTCCACTTCTTCATAAGTTAGGTTTAGTTCTATCATTTTTTTGTGATTTATTTCCTTGTTTGTCTATCTCTTTGTGACAGTGGGGTGTTAATGTTCACTGTTCAAATTGTGTTGCTGCTCATTTGATTTTTCATCTCTGTTAAAATTTGTCTTTTATAGTTGGGTACTTCTACATTGGGTGCATATGTATCTATGATTGTTATGTCTTCCTCTTGCAGTTTTTCCCAGCAAGTATGTAAGGACTTTCTCTTTTTCTGGTAATCATTCTTGGTTTGGAGTTCACATTGTCGGCAACCACCATACTACCCTCATTTTTTTTCTTGGTTTCCTGTTATATGGAATATTGTTTTCCATCCTTTGACTTTTATGTACAAATTTCCTTTTGAGTTAAATGTACTTCTTGAATACAGAATATTATTAGATGAATATGCAATTCTCAGATGAAGAAATATGAATCAAAAATAAATATATGAGAAAATGTTCAACATCATTAGTCATTCAAGAGATGCAAATTAAAAGAATACAGATTACATGTGACCTCAGCAATATATGTGCACTCATGCTTATAGCAACATAATTTGTCATAGCTAAATCTTGGAAACAACCCAAATGCCAAAAGGTACAATGTGAAAGGTATTGTTCAAAGGAAAGAACAACTGGGCTGAGTGAAGGGAGAAAAGAAAGAAGAAAGAGTATATATATATATATATATATATATATATATATATATATATATCCTAAGATATATATATATATATCCTAAGATAATTGTGCTAGTAATTTCTATTGATTTATTGAAAGGAAAGTTAATGCTTTCTTTTATTTTTCTTTATTTAGTACAGGGTCTCACTACACAGTTCTAACTTGTAGTGAGCTCCTGTCTCAGCCTCCCTAGTGCTGGGATCATAGGTGTGCACCACCACACTCAGCTCTGGGGAAGGCAGGGCATGCCCAGGGATACAGGCCTGCGTGGCATATGGTACCAAGCTTTGAACTCAGGACCTTGTACTTGCCAGGAAGGTATTTATGCTATTGAACTATCTCCCCAGACCCAATGCTTAAAATTTTTGGATCAATTTTGCATGTCTGTATCTGGTAATCTGAAAAGCTACTTTGATGATAATAATATGCAATACAACTACCATTGTTAATTTCCTATCATCTTGTTTTGAAATTCTGTATCATTCTAGTGTTTTTTAAAACTTTTAATTCTCTTTAAAGATAAAATAATAAAAGAATTTAAAAACCAAACTACATAAATAATATAGGATGTGATAGAAGAATTAGTAAGTCTCCCAACAACTAAATTTCAGGACCAGACATATTTACAGTTGAAACCTGTCTTTAAGAGTTAAAAAACATCAACAATGGTAAAGTGATCTCTAAAAAAAATTAATGAATGAATGGTTTCAGACTCACAGTGTATACCCCAGGTCAGCCTGACTCCAAAACTAAATGAAGACAAAAAAACAAGCAAATCACATATTGATATACTTCATGGGCGTTAATGCAGAATTCTCAATGAAGTTAGGTTATGTATCTAGTTTACTCCCCAAAGCCTAATGCAGCTATGCGGGCAGCATGTAGAGTTTGTGATTAATTCATGATACAATGCTGGGATTATGGGTATGAGTGCTACACCCTCCCTGGGGCAGATAATCTGCATACAATGTAAGGAGGGTAGAGAGGCTTGCAAATAGTCACAGTTGCTACTCCTTCTTTTGCTCTTTGCTTTTTTCCACTGCTTTGATCTGCTGCCCACTGCCGCGTGCCATGCCCCTCTGCCCAGGAGCCAGCTCTGTACAGGCTGAAACTTCCACTAGCTGTGAGCTGAGTACAGGCTGAAACATCCACTAACCTTTCCTTCCCTAATTTTGAGAGTCAGGTATTTGTCCCACCAACAAGAGAGGAATTACTGAGACAAGTGTGCAAAAACACATTTAAGGTATTTTACAACATGATCAAATTAGATTAATGTCAGTTATGTAACAATAGTTTCACATATGCAAATAAAGAAATGTAATATACTACATGAGTACAATCAAAGATAAACACCACATGATTGTATCACTATATGTAGAAAAGACTTTTGTGTAAATTGGACATCCATTCCCAATTAGGCCCCAAAGAGCTAATTATAAGAAGATCTAATCTCAATGTAATAGTGGTTATATCTGATACACCCACTGCCATGCTCACTGTCAGTGTGCAAAGCCACACAGAATTGCAAATACTGAAAACATTTTCTTAAAACAAGGAAAAACATACATTTCCATTCTGACTACTCATGTTCTTCATAGAACTGGAGATTTTTAAGCAGGGTATTTAGGCAAGATAGAATATAAAATATGCACAATGGCAGATTATTATGGGGTGAACAGTGTTCTACAAAATTCCTATGTTAAAGTTCTAGCAACCAGTGTTTCAGAATGGGACCTGCTTTGTGGGTGATGTTTTTATGTGTGTAGCCTAGTTAAGTGAATATTATTGGGGATAATGGA
The DNA here is from genome assembly GCA_004027165.1 of Ctenomys sociabilis. Taxonomy (NCBI): domain Eukaryota; kingdom Metazoa; phylum Chordata; class Mammalia; order Rodentia; family Ctenomyidae; genus Ctenomys; species Ctenomys sociabilis. The sequence continues at coordinate 38,734 of PVKA01013049.1, read as the reverse complement.
ATATGATTAATGTTCTTATAAAAAGGAAAAATTCAGAAACAGAGACTTGAACAGAGTAAAGATGAGTTGATGAGCCCTCATTCAAATAATAAGGAGACAGCAAGGAACCATTCTTTTCTCACAGTCCTCAGAAGTAAGTCCTAAAAATACCATGGTTTTGGATCTCTAGCCTGCTCTAAAGACAGTATATTTTGGTTGCATGATTTACTCTGTGGTACTTTTATAGCTGACCTATGCACATTTCCCATATTCCTTAATTAATCTTCACATTATTTATAACTCACAATACAAAACAGATTACATAAATCATTGTTATACTGCTGTGTAAAAAGGGAAAAAATGTACATGTTCAGGATACATGCATTTCTTTCTGAATGTTTTCAATCTTTATTTCATTAAAGTAGTAGATACAGAACCTGCAGATGTAAAGGGCTGAGCTGATACACAAAGAACACAAGGACAGCTCATTTTATTTCACTCTGCTTTGCTTTATCTTGCAGTTACTATAATCTTTGAAAATTGAATATTTTCATTCTGAGAGTTGAAGAATCTGAAAAAAAGTTTAAAGCTGGCAGATGTGATTAATGAGATATTTGAGAAAAGGTCATCTCAACAGCAATACAAAATGAACCAGCACTTAGTGATGCAGAAACAAGTTATACAGACGATCTAGCCGAGGGGGTGGCTGGGAGGCGCCTGAACAATGGCGCTGTGCTCACTGCTTTCTGGAAGCAGCTGGCCATTTTTTTTTTTTTACTGTTTTTTGAAGGTGATTTGTCTTTTTTTTATAGGGGAAAATATTAGAAACAATACAGAATTTCAACAAACAAAATATGAATTGGACAATAGTTGTTTATCACATAATATTGTGTTGAAATTAGCTTTTTAAATTAATTTTAAGCTGTTTCAAAACAGGTTAATAGAACAGTTTCAATAATTAATACATTGCACATTGTTATCTTCATAGGAGTTATTGATAGTACAAGATGCAGACATGATATCCTGTCCAAACACTATTAGTACAAATCTTTCTTCTCATTGAATTAAGAGAAAGTAGCTATATATCTATCCTAACTATTTTGAATATACAGATACAAAATAGTCCTTTATTCATATCCCCTTTTTTGTTTAGCTTTGTCAGAGATGGGTATTCCATTGCCATTTAAATATTGTAGGTACATGAACACAGCAAAATAATCCAGTATAGTCCAGTAGTCCAAAATAGTAGTGGGTTGTCCATAGGACTAGCAATGTCAGAAGTTGTTGACTTGAGCCTTTTACAGCTCAGCATATTAATATGGCTTTACTTTTTATACCTAGTTTTTATAATTTTCTGCTGGAAGGTTAAGAGCAAGATAAAGCAGGACCTATATAATAGAAATGTAACTTCTGTATCTGCCAAGGTCAGTAAAATCCCCTCAGGATTTATTCTGAAATCCTGTACAGCACTTTGTAGATCCTTTGCCAGTATCACCCATGTGGATGAATCATAGCTATTGCTTGAACAACTTGCCTGTGTGAAAGCTTGGGAGAATGTTTTCTGTCTATGTGACTGTCCTTAGGCACACTCTACATCAGTCATGTTCAAAATCCTATAGAACATTAGCATAGATGGCCTCTAGTTCAACCAAATAAAAACCATTTATGACAAACCAATGGCTAACATAATTCTAAATGGGGAAAAACTGAAATCTTTTACTCTTCGATCTGGTACAGTTCTGGAATCATTAGCTAGAGCCAATAGATAAGAGGGAGAAATAAAAGGAATAAGAAAAGGTAAATAAGAAGTTAAGTTATCACTGTTTGGAGATGACATGATACTTTACTTGGAAGACCCAAAAAACTCCACCAATAAGCTACTAGAATTGATACACAATTCGGTAGCATAGCAGGATACAAAGTCAATACCCAAAAGTCAATAGCATTCCTCTACACAGATAACAAACACACTGAGAGGGAATTAGAGAAACAATACACTTTACAATAGCACAGTAAAAAATGAAATACCTTGGAATTAATCTAACGAAAGAAATCAAAGATCTATTCAATGAAAATTACAGTACTCTGAAAAAAGAAATTGTAGAGGATTTCATAAAATGGAAAGATATTCCCTGCTCCTGAATAGGAAGAAGAAACATTGTGAAGATGGCCATACTTCCAAAATTGTTGTACAAATTTAATGAAAGTAGTTGTTTACATTACCAGATATAAGCATCCACAATTGGGGGGAAAAAAAAGAAGGAAAGCATTAATTGTTCCTTTAAGTAACCAGCAGAAATCAGTAGTGAATTATCCAAGGTATTCTGTATGTATACATTAATCCCCTTCCTTCTTTCTTTTTACTTTTCTTTCTTTCTTTTTTTCTTTTTGGCAGAACCACGGATTGAAGTTGCACGAAAGCTCTTATTCCACTGAGGCATCTCCCCAGCCCATTTTCTTTCTTTTACTTTTATTTTTATTGTGTATGTGTGTGTGTGTTTTGGGGAAGGGTGTACAGGGTGTTCAGGGTCTTATTACTATTTGGACTTGTAGTGATCAGTCTGTTTACAGCCTTCCAAGAACAGGGATTACAGGTACACGCCAACATGCTCAGTCTGAATTGCCTTCAGGGGCCGGGCTGGCATGGAAGGCCTGGGGATTGAATGCCTAGCCCCCGTGCCTGCTTGCAGGTGCTGTAATGTGCTGACCTATTTGGATGGCCCTGAAACTTCATTTGATGATGCCCTTGGATCTAACGTAGTTCTCACTCTTCACGGGGGCCAGTTCTGAAGCCCACAGAAAAGTGTATCAGCTCTTTTTTCCTGGACTACTTGGTCTGGAAGTTTGCATCATACAAAGCACAGTGACAATTGTTCCAGGGAGCATCCCCACGAAGTGCTTGAAGGCATCAGTGATGGTCACAGCATCATTTCAACCAAGATCTCTTTTCCTTTTCAACAATGATGCACTTTTTGTCTGCACTGAGACAAAAAATGACAGCCTTCTTTCTTTTCTTTATTTCCTCTGGTGTGGAGCATTTCCAAACTTTCATATCAAAAGAAAGAATGCAGCATACTTCATCAGCAACCTGCATGCCTGAGGACATCTTTGCTGCATTAGTTGCAGGGTTGCAGAGTGTGCAGAGCAACTTCTTTAAGAGAGCAGGACCTTCAGAGCAAGTGCAGAGCCAACGTGGCGCCCCGAGCCTACCTTCCCTTCCTTTTACATAGATTCTTTTCCTGTCAATGAAATTATCTCATGCATATTATCTGACCATAGTAGTGCAATGAAATTGGAAATTGTTGCCAAAAGAAATTAAAAAAAAAAGAAAGAAAACAAAAACTCCATAAGCACATGGAATTTAATGTAACTATTCTTTTTTTTTTTTTTTTTTTTTTTGGTGGAACCAGGGATTGAACTCAGGCCCTTGAGTTTACCAGGGAAGCACTTTTTTCACTGAGCCATTTGCCCAGTCACCTAAAAGTATATAATTTCCTTTTTTTTTTTTTTTTTGGAACCAAGGATTGAACTCAGGCCCTTGCACTTACCAGGCAAACGCTTATTCCACTGAGCTATCTCTCTGGCCCCAGCACATGGAATTTAAGTAATACCCTACTGACCTACTGAACAATCAGTGGGTCACAGATAAAATTAAAGAAGAAATTAGGGCCAGCCAGATGGCTCAGCAGACTAAAGCGCCTGCTTAGGCAGACACAGAGACTGGGGTTCAGCCCCAGGGGGCCTGGCCCAGCCCTTATCCTGGGGGACACTGAGACTAGGCTTGGTGGCACGCCCCTGTAATCCCAAATCTTAGGAAGCTGAAAGCAGGGGGCTCACTATGAGTCTGATCTGTATAGTGAGACCCTGTAGAACCTGTACTAAATACATAAAAAAGAAGAAATGAAACAATATTTGTAATCAAACAAAAACACAAGTGATTTGTCTTTTATCCTTGGTTGATTCCATAATTGTTCTTTGACTTTGGTTGTTTGCTAAGTTTATTTCTAGAAAGTGAATAAAATATGAACAGATCACCATGCCACAATTACAGTTACATTTTTAAAATTTTGTATAAACTGATACATTTTTGGTACTTTTTAATCTTTCGAGCAAAAACACAAAATAGACTTTCAGACTTTCAACTGAAAGTCTAGGGTGCTAACCTCGCTCCTACCCTCCAGTAAAGCCTTTTTTGTTCCTCCCACCAAATCAATCTTTTGCACCTGGGCTAACTTTTTGTTGACTAATTTATTACATTCTGCCTAAAATCTTGGTAGCTTGTCCCTGATACTGTCGGTTAAGTATCAGTAAGTCCCTCAAAGAGAAATTGCGACAGGCATGTTAGGCTGGCTTCTAGAGATAGTTTCCTTTGCTGTGAGATTCTCACATCATGGTTCTTTTGTCAGCATTGCATTCTGAGTTCTGTCTACAGAGTCAGAGACACTAGCATGGGCTCTAAAGGCGCTTTCTCTTTGACAGTTGTGTGCACTACTGTACACAGACAAGCACCCCACCAGCAATGAAAAGTAGATTTCACCTTGGTGTGTTTCTTTTTCTGCAGAAACTATGCCCATCAAGATTGGGCTGCTGTATTTTTTTTTTTTTTACTGTTTTTAAATAAATTTTTACAGCAATTAAACCAAGTTTTAAGATTTAATCAATCTACTTTTTAGATTTCTGTTACCATTATTAATATGATTAGTCTTATATAGTCTTCTTTGTCATATTCAAAAGTAGAACTGCCTTAAAGAAAATGTGAAAAGCATATACATATTCCATCATAGAAAAACACAGAGAAACATACACACTCACAACCTATGTGAATTAATTGTAGACCCTATGATATCAAAGGCTAAACTTCAAGAAAAATTTGTCCAAGCTCCTATTGAAACCAGCCCAAATGTACTAAGTGCAATTAGCAATGACATAAAAAGCCATCTGTCACTGTGTTCACATGGCTTGCTCTTTAAATATTGATTTCTAGTGGGTATCCTTATGTTCAGGAAAAAAAAAAAAAAGGCTTCTTGATAGGATTTTGGACTTTGCAAATTTGTCAGTATTTGTTTTGTAGCTTTGGATTTTGGTTTTCCCTAAGGAAAGCAACAGCTTTGGATGAGTGTTTTTTGCCATTGTTCATCGAACACAGCTTGGATTTGGAATTTCTCTTCTGACTTTTTGCCTGTGTGGTCTGCACGCAGCTTCCAGCGGGGAAGTGAGACCTCCACTGCCTGTTGCACACCCAGGTGTTATCACGTTCGTGCATTCGTAGTGATTAATTTTCTTTTTAATTATCTGGCCTCTTTATCATTATGTCTCCATTTTCTTTTTTGGCTGAAAGACTACTTCCTGGAGTATTTAAGTCCTAAGTCAGTAAGTACGCTCAGTTTGGCTCTCCTGGTGTTCCATTTATTGGAATCTTTTCCCATTCTCTCACTCTAAATCTCTGAGCCACTATAAAGCAAGACACTTGTTTTGGTTGCTACTGTTCAGATCATTTGCTTCTTTTCCTTTTTGTCTTCCTTTGTAGGTAAGTAGCTTTCTCTAGTACAGTATTCTTCTTCTTTGCTTCATTAAGTATATATATATATATATATATATATATATATATATATATTCATTATGTATATTTATCACACATTCAAGTTTATGGAAACCATAAGACTAATAGAAAATCTTGTAGATATAGCACGCTGTTTTAGGCAATCAATTTTCATCACTAATATAGCTCTGGACATCAACTCTACTCACACCATGTTAAATTTAGATGTTACACCTTATATCTTTCCATATTGTGTATCCATTAAGAAATTATCATAAGGTCAGCCAGATAGCTCAGTGGACTAATGTGCCTGCGTGGACAGAGCACAGCAGCTGGGGTTTGATCCCTTGCAATACTGTGCCAAACTTGCCCCCATGGTGTGCTGAGAAGGCAATTGAGACTGGGCATGGTGGTGCACCCCTGTAATCCCAGCGCTTGCGAGGCTGAAAAAAGGAGGATCACTACAAGTCAGATCTACATAGTGAGACCCTGTAGACCCTGTACCAAATGCATACAAAAGAAAATAAATTATTAACATTAATAATGTCTAATTCTATCACTTAACTTTTGCATCAAACATAATTTATTTAAAAGTCATTATTTCATTTTACAGTACTTTTTCTTTATATTTACCTGTGAGTTTTACATTTTGGTTGTCTGCCGCTTATTCCAATCTTTTCTCTGAGCCTGATGAACTCCCTGTAGCAATTCTTGTTTGGTCCAGTGATGATGAATTCCTCTACTTTTATTTGTGTGAAAAAATCTTCATCTTTCTTCATTTCTGAAGAAAAGCTTTGTTGGGTAGAACAATTTTGGTTGACTGTCTTTTCTTGTGTGTTTGTTCTGTTTTGATTATTTCTTAAGAAATTTGATTACATCAATGCACTGTCCCCTGGATTGCAGGGTTTCTACTGAGAAATTCACAGAAGGCCACACCTGGATCCCTTCAAGTGTGATGCCTCTTATTTCTCTCTGCTTTCAGTATTCTTTTCTTGTCTTTGATAATTTTATTTTGGTATGCTTTAATGAGCACTCTTTTGGATTGAGTTCAAATAGTCTTTTGAATTCAGCATTTAGTCTTTTTAGTGGATTTTGTTATCTTGCCCCAAATTTGGAGGATTTTCATCCATTATCTTTAAATATGTTTTCTCGTTCTTTCCTTTTTCTTTTCCTGTTAGAAAACCCTTCGGTTAGCTTAGGTTGCTTGGTCGTGTTCCACAGCTCCCACAACCGTTGTTCATTTATTTTTGTGTTTGCCTCTGAATAGACAATTTCATATGTCCAATCTTGACAATCAGGGACTCTCTCTTTTGCATTATCGATACTGTTATTGACATATTTTATGATCTTTTCATATCAATTACTGCATTTTGAATTTCAAGGATTTCAATCAGGGTTTGGAATTCCTATTTCTCTGTCACTTTTTTTGTTGTGTTCCTGGATTGTCTTCCAAATTCTATTTAATTTTGTTGGTATTCATTTATAATTCCTTGAACTTTAATAGAATTATTCTCAGATCTTTTATCAAGCATTCCACAGATCTCTTCCTTTTCTGGATCCATTGCTGGGGCTTTATTTTTTTAGGCAATGTCTTAGCTCACTCATGTTTCATAATCTCTCTCTCTCATATTTATGCCCAAATATGTGAGGTGACAGGCACCTCTTTTAGCCCAATGCAGGCACTTCTCTTATGTGGTAGTCCCATAGCAGGAACTTGTGATTACCAAGACCTATGTTCTGGTTGCTTCTATTCTTTATTTCTATCTTAACTGCTGCTCTACAAATCCTGTGAAGGCTCCTTGTGGAATAAGATAGGACTGGGTAGCCACAAAGCTTCCTAGTTGAGTGGGAGAGCCAAATGTGTACTTTCAATTCCCTTTCTCTAGTGCAGAAATCATAGTTCCACGTGAATTATGTTTGTTTGGCTCTGTGCCAGCTGGGAAAGGGGAGAGAGAGAGTTGCATGAGTGAAGGGAACTTTACTTCTTACTATTCTATCATGGATTTCCATAGTTATATGATCAAGGCAGTGTCTCTGACTTGCCCAGCTTCTTGGGTTTTCAGAATGGCAATCTTATCTTTGAGTAAGATGTTACCTGCAGAAGCTGGAGAGATAGCTCAATGGACTAAGGGTCTGCTTTGGCAAATACAGGGACCAGGGTTCAATCCCAGGCCCCACATTCAGCACTGGCCCCATCCCTGCACCTGGGGCATGCTGAGCTGCCAACTGAGTCCTGACACAGGCCTGTAATCCCAAAGCTGGATAGGCTGAAAACAGGAGGATCACCACAACCCCAAGCTGTGTAGTGAGACAAAACTGGCTAGCTGTGCTTTATAGTTCAGAGTGTGAGTTTAAGCCCAAGAAATTTTTATTCCACCATCTTTTCTTTTTGATTTTTCTTTTCTTTTTTGTATTTTAGGGAAGTGTTGATAGAGTGTTCATGGTCTCACTACTAGATCGAACTCCTATTGCTCCACCTGTTTACAGCCTCCCAAGATCAGGGATTATAGTTGTGCCCACCATGCCCAGTTTCAACTGGGATAGCATAACAAGAACTGGGATTGAAACCCCAGCCCCTGAGCCTGTTTGCAGGTTCTTCAATCTGCTGAGCTATTTGGCTGGACCTTCCACTATTTTGTTTACATCAATTATCTCTATTTACTCAAGCCTATTCATTGTATTCAACACTGAGCCATTCTTAATCACTAAAAAAATTTCACTCACCCTTTTCAGTGCACACTTCTCTTTCTTATTCATAAATTTATGATCTATAATCTGAATTTACAATCTTACAGTTTTGGAGGTGTGAACTCTGTCAAGGATCTGGCATGGGTGTGTTCTGGTGTGGGCACTTTCAGACTTGCAGGTGGCCACCTCCTCGTCGTGTGCTCATTTGACCTTTCTTCGTCCACACAGGTACATAGTGCTTAGGGCTCTCCTGCTTCCTACTCCAATAATGCCACAATTTCTATCTGATTATGACTCTGCCCTTATGATCTTATATAATCTTGATTACTTCCTAAAAGTCTCTTCTCCAAACACAGTTGCACTGGGAGTTTTTAGGTCAACATATGAATCTGTGGAGTCAGAGGGCACTGTTAAGTCCATGTTACTCAGATAACATGGTTGTAAATAAATTTTACTTACTTTGGTTGTTTTTATCTTTTATCTATAATGTTTGCTTCATGAAGTCCTAAATGTTTGCTTATTAATTGAGATGGATATAGCATGCAGAGTTCAAACATACAAATGAAAATGGGTAACAAACTATCAGAAGACATTATTATGGTAATATGCATCCAAATCACAAAGTGACCATATTTTCTTTTGATAATTTTAGTGGTGTCAATTTATAATAAGGAGATAAACTTGTGATTTAATCGAGTGCTATTTATAAGACCCACAATTAAAAGTAGTTCTGCTAAATGAAATTTGATGAATTTGATGAATAAATTATAACAATATATGTTAGTAAACTAAGTGTCAGAAAGATCATGATGAAGATACATTGATTACAATAGGGAAATTTTCTAAAATAATTTTAGTTCAAAAAGCAGAAGTATCAATATACCTGCTTTGTCATTTATATATTAAAAATATAGAAAAATATCAGTGGTTTCTCAGTTTCCCATTGATTGCAAAATACATGTTGAAAGCATATTTTTTCATATTTTAACAGATATGTTGACTGAAATTTTGAAAAATACTTAAAATTTATATAAAACAATTCAAATGCTACAAATTATCAGAAGAAAATTGAATTAGTATACTTTGAGCTGGGAAGAACTTCACTAAAGTTGAATACTAAAACACTTTATGGATAAAAATTTCTAAATCGCTTTTGTGAATAAGAAAATGCAAGAATATTTTCACAAGAAACAGTTCTGGTATTCAAATAAACTGTTTTGCTCATTCATGTTATTTAAAATATTCACCAAACATCCTTCATTTGAAAGGAGACTACAAAATAATGCTGCATTAAAAATCGGAAAAAAAAACTAAAAAGAGAAAACGTATTGTATTTTGGGATGATTAAGGTTTGTTCAAACACACACACCTATAGGTGTTGTATTTTGGGCATGTCAACAGAAGCAAACTGCCAACATTTTAGGTCATTCTGACACAACTGTTCACAGAAGCAATGTATACAGACATTCCATTCTATTTCTTATTCATACTTGAATGGAATACCAAATAAGCTAAAAATTTCCATGACAGCCTATGAAAACACATGAGTTATTAAAGCAGATGTCTCATCCTTGGAGGAAAGGTCTCAATACAGATGCCATTTTTTCCAAATTAATAAATAAAAAAGTCAATAAATTTCTTGAGATGTTTGTTCTTTTGTGGCTGTGCTTGTTCTATTACTTGATCTACTGTTTCAGAATTCATTTCAGAGATTAAATGTGTAGAATAAACAAGGAAATTATGAAGCAAAGAGAACTGAAGGCATTCCCTATAAATCATTACTAATGGAAAGCTTGGTATTAGAGGAAAAGGTAAATAGATCAAACAAAAGAGTATAGCGTATATGTATATGAGAAATCAGTGCTTGACACAGGTGGCCTTTTAAATCAATGAGGATTTCATTTTTCATGAAAAAGCTGGATGTTTGGTTTCAGGGTAGGACAGTGTGATAGCAGGTGGGGCAAAGGGAGCCACTGAGATTATGGCAGAAGAATGCAGAGAAGGAACTCTAGGCAGTGGGATAAGGCCCCTTCTCCAAGCCCCCAGTGAGCCCCCACTGGGTGACATCTCAAACTTTAGCCATAGCAGTGAGATAACCATACATCCTTTATCAGCTATATTATTCTAAAATATTTTTTCTACTATGGCTTACTTTTTTTTAAAGAATCCTTAGCAGGTAAAGCATGCTTAACTTCAATATCATGCCATTTGTAATTTTTTTTCTGATATAAATGTCTTTTTGTTTTTGTTTTGACTGCATGTGACAACTAACCCTAAATGAAGATCAAATAGATTTGCCAGGATTTCTTTGAGCAGCTTTACAGTTTATGAACCATGATTAGTTTAATCTTGAGAACCACTTGCTGTTTAGAAGGGGGAGAGAAAGGTTCATTTGAATGTTTTATTTTGCTTAAGAATATATCTTCTGTCAGAACTCATGAAGCCAACAAACAAACGTGTTGGCTTACAATAGGGTGCAATCTTAAATCCTCATCATTTGGGCAATATACGGCTTTGTGCCCTGTGCTGCCCATCCATTCTCCTGTGCAGTGCTTTCCACAAAAAGGATTGAGCAGGTCTAGTTAATCCAAATTTGCCCTGGGATTGTCATGGCTATGGTTAGTTTTGGAATATCTCAGTCTATAATTTCTTTTTGGGACTATTTTGCTCAGTGTGAGAGTCGAAGTCGCAGACTTTCTTCTCATCTTCTTTCCTCTTAGCTTTGGGTCTCTCTTTAGCGCTGCACCTCAGAGACGGTCTCTTTTTTGTACACAAGTCTTCTATTTTTATAATTCAATTTTTATTTTTTTACTGTTATTATTTTTATTGAAGAACAAATAGCAATGAGACAGTTTCAGGACAAATTAACAGGACAGATTCGATAAATAAATACATTGCAAAATGTTTTTGTAATGTTTTGGTGTCGTACAAGGTGCAGATATACTTACACATATTATTATAGCAGATGTCTCTAATCAGTGAATGAAGAGAGTGGAGCTGTATACTTATCTTTTTTATAGCTGAATTATATCACAGCTTCAATAATTAATACTTTCTATCTTGTTATCCCCTAATGTTTGTCTATAGCATTAGTAGCCAACATGATATCTTGTCTAACAATGATTAGTGCAAATCTTGCTTCTCATATAATTATGCAGAAGCACAGCACATTTATCCTAACTGTACTGTTTATATACACACATCATGATTCTTCCTTTGTATACCCCCCTTTTTTTGTCTGGACCTGTCAAAGATGGGCACTCTATTGTCATTAAACCAATTTAGGTGCCTGAACTGGGTGATACAATTGAACACAGTCCAGAATTCCACAATAATAGTAAGTTATCTGAAGAAGTTGTTGACTATAGCCATCTACATCTCAAATTATTATTATGACCCCACGTTATATACCTAATTTTTATACTTTTCTTCTGGATGGTTAAGACCGAGATAGAGCAACACCTATATAACAAAAGATGTAGCTTTTATTTTGAGGTTAATGAAGTCCCCTCAGGATTTACCTTGTAATCCTGTACCTTACTCTGTAGATCGTTTGTCTGTGTCATCCATGTGGATGAGTCAAGGCCAATGCTTGACCAGTTTGCTCTCTGTGAGAGCCTGAGAGAAAGTTTTCTCTCCATGTGACTTTCCCCGGGCACACTTTAGAACTTCAATCTCTTTCCTCTGTGGCTCCATAATCTCCTTGTTCAGAAAATTTGGAGCTCACATGAGTTTCATGATGTTGCAATACAGGTTCTCCTATGTCCTGAGTCTTCGCTGACCTTGAAAGGCTAGGGCCAAAATGTTGGCTAGCCTTGTGGCTCTTCTATTTCTCCACTTTTGATCTGTGAACTTAGGTTGTTAACCATCCTGAAGAAAAGATGATTAGTATCCTGCAGCATATGCCATTCACTTTGCCTTATTAAAAACTCAATAGTTTTTAGTTGTTGTTGTACATTTCCATTTGTATTTCTTCTTTGTGCTTCCTATACTAGGGAGACTATACAATATTTGCACATGTGTGTCTGGTTTATTTCACTTATGAGTATATGTTCAAGTAGCATCCACTTCAATATAAATGCTTCAAGTTGATCCTTCTCGATCCTGCCCACGCCCGCCCAGCTCCAGAGACCTCCCGAGACAGTGCGGCGCACTCCAGCAGCCTACTCGATCCTGCCCATGCCACTCAGCCAGAGACCAGCCTGAGACAGCAGCTGACTCCAGTGGCCTCCTGGATCCTGCCCCAAGCTCTCCCAGTGAGTGGAAATTTGCATGACTCACCAGGCTTCCCAGATCAGTGAGTGTGGGGTGAGTCTGAAGGAGAGCCATTGGCTCCTTCCCATACGCACTACTTGGGTCCCTGCCCCAAGCCCTCCAAGCCAGTGACCAGCCTGAAACACCTCCCTGGATCAACTGCCCTAAAGTCCGCTGAGCAAGTGGGAATTTCTCTGATTCCCTGGGCATCAAAGTTCAGTGAGTGTAGAACTCCAGGCCTGCTGTGTTGGAGAGACATTTCCCAGGGATTCCCTGCCCCCCTAACCCCCGTGTCCTGGTGAGAGCTTCAGGCCCACAGCGCCAGAGAAACATGTCCAGGTGATTTCTGGTACCACCCCACAGCCCCAGACCCAGTGCAGGTCTGCCTGGAGTGAGAACTCCAAGCCTGCCATGCCAGAGGGACATTTCACAGCAATTCCTGGTCCCACACCATAGCCCAAAACCCAGCTCAGCCAGGCCTGTGAGTGAGGGCTCCAGGCCCACTGCACTGGAGGGACCTTTCCCAGCCTGCTTGGGTTCTGGCCTGTAGACCCAGACCCAGAACAGGCTGGCCAACCCAGTACAGCTTACTTGGTGAATAAGATCATCCACTATCCTTTTGTGAGCCCAGAAGACCCACCAAATCCCAGGCTTGCCCACCTAGAGAGCGACCTGCCTAACACAGGAGGGCTGACCCAGGCAATTTTCCGGAACCTAACCCCAAAGCCAGCCAAGATGGGGAATTTTCATTACTTGCTCTGAATCCCAGTTTGGTTTGTGCTCACCTGACCAGGGAACCAACAGAGGGGAACCAAAGGAGCTGCAGTGAAAAAGTAACTGAACACAAAGCTAGAACCAGTATAGGGATACCCGGATAGTCTCAAACTTAATAGACTGGCACCCGAATCTCATAACAAGCTAAGGTTATAGCTGCACCAAAGCTCTACACCAAAGGTCAAAGGTCAGTGTTATACAAAATGACAAAGAGAAGGGGAATAATGCAATCCCAGACCTTGAGAACATCAGGAAGGGCAAAGGACACTAGCTCAGCTGCAATGAATGAATTAACAGATACAGCAGCAAAGGAACAACAGCAGAAAGCTATAGGGGAAGTAAAATGAGAAGTAATTGCCCAAATTAAAAAAGAAATGTCTGAATACATAGTATCTGAAATAAAGAATGAATTCCAGAAACATTGGGTTGAAAAACTATGTTTACCCAGAACAAGTGCAGAGAGCACTAGTCCAGCTGAAATATATGAATTAACAGCATCTGAAACAAAGACACAATAGCAGAAAGATCATGAGGCACTCAAAGCAGAAATAAGTTGAGAAATCAAAAAAGAATTCTTTGGAAAAAAAAAGAATGCTTTGAAATCATAGCATCTGAAATACAGAAAGAAGTCCGGAAATATACAGAGGAACCCAACTTGGAAGAAACACTGCAGAAAAAGAATTAATAACTACATCTAAAGAATACATGGATAAAAAAATTGAGGAGCTCAGAAATATGATGGGTTCCTTGAATGAGCAATACAAAAAAGAAATAGAACACATGAAACACAAAGAGATATACAAGAACTAAAAATAGCAATCAGAGTCTACAAAACTGTGTGAGTGAAATCAAAGACAGAGTTTCAGATATTGAAGATGCCAGAGCAGCTAGTGAAAAGGTGGGAAAAGATCTCTTAAAAACAAAGAGAATGCAGGGAAAAACAATCCATCACCTGCAAAATGATGCCAGGATGAACAATGTGAGAGCAATTGGTATCAAAGAGAATGAAGGAGTCAATACAAATGACATAAAAAGAATTTGGGGAGAAATAACGCAGAAAACTTCCCAAACATGAGGAAACAATCCAACATTCAGGTCACCAAAGTATACAGAACACCAAATAACTTCAACCCAAGTAGAAACACACCAAGACATATAATAGTTAAGATCCCAGAAATCCAACACAAAAATAATATACTGAAAGCTGCTAGAGAGAGAAGAAGGAGCTCACATTCACAGGAAAACCCATCAGAATTACAGCCGACTTCTCTACACAATGAAGGCAAGGAGAGCATGGAGCAGAGTTCATCAAGTCCTACACAAAAACAAATTCCAGCCCAGATTATTATACCCTGCAAAACTCTCTTTCAAGTTTGATGCAAAAGTGAAATACTTCCACGACAAAGAACAAGTAAAGAATTTCTTGATGACAAAACTAGGCCTTCACGGGCTGCTGAAAGATGTTCTAGAGAGACCACAATGACCAGAACTCCATGAATGAGAATGGAAGCAACCGACTAAACAGGACAGACAATTAAACACAGGTTACAAAAGAGTAAACAATACCAGCTAAATATCATGACAAACATAAGTCAGCACATTTCAATTATAACCATCAATGTAAATGGACTCAATTCTCCAATTAAGAGAAATAGACTGGCACAGTGGATTAGGAAACAAAATCTAACAATATGCTGTATGCAAGAAACACACTTAACTCAAAAGGACATTCATAGGCTCAAAGTCAAAGGATGGAAAACAGTACTACATGCCCAGCACCTCAGAAAAAAAGCAGGAGTAGCAATTCTATTCTCAGACAGTCTCAACTTCAAACCAAGAATGATTAAATGACACAAAGAAGGCCACTATATATAGGTAGGGGAAAAACTCAAGAGCAAGAAGCAACACTCATAAATGTTTATACACCAAAAACAGGAGCACCCAACTATGTAAGACAAATCTTAATGGACATGAAAAACTTAATGTCTAAGAACACAATCTTAACAGGAGACCTTAACACACCCTTATCTCAAAAAGATAGGTCAACCAGACAAAAAATTAGGAAAGAAGTAGCAGAACTGAACCAGAGCTTGGAAAAAATGGACCTCATGGACATACACAGAGTGTTGCAACCAAGCACAGCTGAATACACATTTTTTTCAGCTGCACACAAGTCATTTTCTAAAATAGACCACATACAAGTCCAAAGGTCATGCCTAAGTATATGCAAGAAAATAGAAATTATCCCATGCATCCGACCACAATACAATGAAACTGGAAATAAATGACAAAAGAAACCAGAAAAACCCATTAAATTCATGCAAACTAAACAACACCCTACTCAGCAATCAATGGGTTGCAGAAGAACTTCAACAAAAAATTCAACAATATCTGCAATTCAATGAAAATTCAAGTACAACTTACCAGAATTTATGGGATGCAATGAAAGCAGTTCTTAGAGGGAAAATCATAGCTCTGAACTCACATATTAGGAAAACAGAAAAGGAACAAATTAGTACCCTAATGTGGCACTTCCGAGAACTAGAAAAAGGAGAGCAAACAAAACCAAGAGCACAAAGATGGGAAGAAATCATAAATATTAGAGAGGAAATTAATTCAATTGAGATGAACAAAACAGTTCAAAGAATCCACAAATCAAAAAGTTGGTTCTTTGAAAAACTAAATAAAGTTGATGAGCCTCTAGCCAACCTCATGAAAAAGAGGCAAAAGAAAATTCAAGTACAAGCAATAAGGAATGAAAAGGGTGAAATCACCACAGACCCAGGGGAAATTCAGAATATTATCATTAGTTACTTCGGGATACTTTACACTCACAGAATAGATGACACAGAAGAAATGGACAGATTTCCCGAAAGGTACAAATTACCAAAACTGAACCAAGAAGATATAACAACTCTCAATAAGCGAATAATAGCCAACAGCATAAGAAAAATAATGACAAGCTTACCGACAAAGAAAAGTCCAGGTCCTGATGGATTCACAGCTGAATTCTACAAGAAATTTACAGAAGATATAATCCCCACACTCCACAAACTCTTCCACGAAGTTGAAAAGGAAAAAGTCCTCCCGAAATCATTTCTGGAGGCAAGTACAATACTCATTCCAAAACCAGGGAAAGATACAACCAAAAAGGAGAACTACAGGCCAATCTCCCTCATAAACATAGACGCAAAAATACCCAACAAAAACCTGGCAAATAGAATACAGCAAAACATCAAGAAGATCATACACCACAACCAGGTAGGATTCATACCAGGGATGCAAGGATGGTTCAATATTTGAAAATCTATAAATGTAATAAGCTATATTAATAGATTGAAATCTAAAAACCACATGATAATCTCAATTGATGTAGAGAAAGCCTTTGACAAAGTCCAAGACTCATTCATGTTCAAGGTCCTACAGAAAATTGGAATAGATGGACTCTATCTTAACTTGATAAAAGCCATCTATGACGACCCAAAAGCTCATATAAACCTATATGGGGAAAAACTGAAATCTTTTACTCTTATATCAGGTACAAGACACAGATGTCCTCTATCACATCTCCTATTCAACATAGTCTTGGAATCCTTAGCAACAGCCATTAGAAAAGAGGGAGAAATAAAGGGAATAAGAATAGGTAAAGAAGAAATTAAATTATCACTATTTGCAGATGACATGATACTTTACTTGGAAGACCCCAAAAATTCCACCAAGAAATTAGTAGAACTGATAGTGAAACTCAGTAGCATAGCAGGATACAAAATCAATAATGAAAAGTCAGTAGCACTCCTCTACACAGATGACAAGCACACGGAAAGGGAAACAATAGAAACAATACCTTTTACAATAGCACTGTGGAAAATGAAATGCCTTGGGATTCACTTAAACAAGGAAGCCAAAGATCTAAACAAGCTTGCTGGAAGAGACATGGCCTCTTTAACAAATGGTGCTGGAAAACCTGGATTTCTACACGTCAAAAACTACAACATGACCCAGCTCTATCACCATGCACTAAGTTAAAGTCAAAAATGGATTAAAGATCTAAACATTAAAACAGAAACACTCAACCTCCTGGAAGAGAAAGTAGGAGGAACTCTTGGAGACATAGGGGTAGGTAAAGAGTTCATGAACAAACACATATTCACCCAGGAAGCACTAGAAAGAATCAACAACTGGGATCAACTCTTCTTAAGAGGCTTCTGCATGTCAAAAGTAATTGTAAACAGAGTGAAAAGACAACCCACAAATTCTGAAAAAATCCTTACTAATAATCAATCAGACAGAGGTCTACTGTGTAGAATATATAAAGAACTAAGATATAACAGGGCCCTCAAATTTAAAGACCCAATTCAGAAATGGGCATGTAAGATGAATACATACTTCTCAGAGGACAAAATTAAAGAAGCGAATAAATATATGAAAAAATGCTCCACATCACTAATCATCCATGAAATGCAAATAAAAACAAGAATGAGATACCATCTCACTCCAGAAAGAATGGCTATCATAAGGACATCAACCAACAACACTGAATTCTTTTAGAACACTCATGTTCAAAAGCAACTAACTGAAAATGTGCAGCCCTTTTTCCTTTGAGAGACTCTCAATAATAATATAGAACTCTAAATTATAATAATTCCCTATATAATTCTATAATTATCTGGTGCTCTGAAGATTGAATCAAACAAGTAAAGTCATGAGCCCTAACTGCTGTGAGGATAGCATAGCCTTGAATACTTTGCTTAATAATTTTCTGAACTATGACTGCCTTAGTAAAGTAGCAGTAACACATTTTTTAAATCTTTTTCCACCAGTAAGATGAAGATTTAAAAGCTAACATGTCCTGATAATTTTTCAAATTCATATTCACTTGTTTTCTTTTTGCTATTAATTGCATTGCCATCGAAGCTTGATCCCCTATAATTGTCGTGACTGTAAACTTAACAAGAAAACTTGAGGAAAGAGAATACATTCTATCCAACAAGCAACACAGAATAACAGAATTAAAAATTGGAATCATTGTGCTTGAAAAAGTTTCATTATTTCTAACCATTAAAGCGTACTTGTGTTTGAAAAATAGTAAAGCTGTTCTAAAATTAGGAGGAGGCTCTAAATATGGAATATAAACCATAAGCAACAAAAATTGAGAGAGCTCCAGCTTGTGCTATGAAATGAGTGCATTTTTCATTAAACGTTGGGACACATGTAGAGTGCATCTTGTTTTTTTTTTTTTTAATTGTCTTCCTCTGTGCTCCTTTTCATTACCTTCATATGTTGGTCTCCTTCCCTTTTGCAGAAAAAAGAAATCTATCTTATT
This sequence comes from Ctenomys sociabilis, assembly GCA_004027165.1. Classification (NCBI taxonomy): domain Eukaryota; kingdom Metazoa; phylum Chordata; class Mammalia; order Rodentia; family Ctenomyidae; genus Ctenomys; species Ctenomys sociabilis. The sequence goes on along the minus strand of PVKA01013049.1, from coordinate 20,177 downwards.
TTTGTCTATTATAATTTCTTTTGGTCTTCATTCGTATTTTGTCTTTTCACATGTATTGCAAACAGACACTCAGAAAAATTAAAGTTATTTATTTATTTATTTTTGTTGGTACTGGGGATTGCACTCAGGACCTTGTGCTTTCCAGGCAAGTGCTTATTCCCCAGGCAAGAACTATCTCCCTGGCCCCCAAAATTAAAGTTTTTAAGAGGGCAGCGGATATATCTTAGTGTCTGAGCATGCAGGAGGTCCTAGTTCTATCCCCTCAGTTCTTTCCACAACACATCAATCATTTTGGCTTGTTTAATGCTATCTTTCTTTCTTTCTTTCTTTCTTTCTTTCTTTCTTTCTTTCTTTCTTTCTTTCTTTCTTTCTTTCTTTCTTTCTTCTGTGGAACTGGGGATTGAATCAGTCCCTTGCACTTGCCAAGGAAACACTTTTTTCACTGAGCCATTTCCCCAGCCCCAACTTTTTTGGGCTATTTTTTTCTTACAGAAATGGATATTTCATTCCTAAACTATAGAATTAAATACTCTTTCTGTTTTTATTCAAACGACAATTTTTAAGGTTAAAGTAAAAATATTTAAAAAGGCATCTGCAAAGTAAACAAAATTTTAGGGCAGTTATCTGTTTGGGGGTTGTCAGAGGAAAACATATATTTGGGAGTTGTCATAGGAAAACACAAATCTTTCCCTTCCTTCATCCTTTACCTGACAGTCCCATCCTTGTCAGAACATTAATGATAGCTATGAGATAAAGTAGAAAACGCAAAGTTATAAGGAAGCCAATGAAACAGTAATTCTGAATCCATTTGGTGCAGAGGTAGGAAGAGTAATTGGACCCTGGAAAAGAGAATTCAGGGTAAGTGGGGAGAATGACAACCACACTCCAGTCCTGGCGCACAACTCGGAGGTGAGAGGTCACCCGCACTGACTTGCAGTGTGTCATGTCAGTGTGCACACCGCGACCACCACGTCAGGGAATACTAACATGAAGACTGCTTGGGAACAGCTTGCCCGTCTGCCCTTCCAAATGGGTCAGTCTCTGGGGCAGGGCTGCTTGTGACTGGCTTCACTTTGATGGAGTAGGGGTGGGAGGTCTGGCCCCACATGCGTTCCATTCTTTGTATTATCGTGACCTTACAAAACTCTTTTAGAGAAGAATTTATATGACATGATGAACCATTATGCATAACTGATTCTCAACATCAATAAAGTTTAAGACATACTTTGTCTACACACTTCAAAGGCTTATCATATTCAAAATGTAAACACATGGACTTAAGAGTTCAATCCTCCACCAGACTGGATAAGATGTAGGAACATTCTGGGTTCAGAACATTTTCTATGCTCAATTTCACCAAATATTCTTCAACAAATGCTACAGTAGAAGTATTTAAATATTAGTCATTTGTCATTCCTTAGAATCCTGCTTGGATTTGCTATTTTTTTCTCTCTGTGCTGAGGACTGAACTCAGGACCTTGCACTAGCTAGGCAGGTACTTATTCTACTGACCCTGGGTTTATTCTTTTTATATCATGCCTCAGTTACATAAAATAATGGAGAAATAAATGAATAGATTAAGAATAATTGTTGTGCTTAAAATGACACACAACAATTCCTGTCATTTTTAAATAATGAAATAAGTATTTACTTGAGAACTTTTGAATGTGTCTTAAAATGTTTATCAATAATTTATTCTTGGCACTTTATATTTTGGTTTTCATCCTAACAAGAAACTATTGACTATTAATGATTTGCCTTCTATGGACTTCTTCACATTCCCTCCATATTTTTAATTGCGTTAAACCAGACTTGGAGGTTAAATCACAAGGTAGGCCAGAGCTTACTCACGTGATGATATGAACCACTTCTGCTTTGTGTGTGTGCGTGCTCTTTTTTCTTTTTTATTTTTTTTTCAGTTCTGCTAAGCATATAACATTGAAAATTATGATTTTCATTTTTATGAGTTTTATCTTCTAAGTTTGAAGAAAATTACTGATATATATATATATATATATATATATATATATATATATATATATAAAATCTTTTTCTTTTTTTTTTTTTTGCTGTTATGGCTTTGCCCTTTTGCTTAACGTCTTTCAGTCCTTCTGCTGTTTAATGAAAATTTATTAGTGGACAAACAATATTTTTTAATTCTCAACATCAAGAAAGTTTAGGACATACTTTTGTCTACACACTTCATTAATTTGATTCAATACTTATAATAATAATGAATTATTATTATTCCTCAATTTATTATTCATTTTAGATAAATAAAATAGTTTTGAAAAACTAAATGGAGAATGGAATAAGCTTTTAGACATGTTCAAGAACCTAAACAGAATTTTTCATATTTGATTTAGAAAACAATTTAAATTGAGTATTTCCTGATGGAGCTGTTAGTAGAGAATTGAGGCAGAAATATTCTTCATATTAATGCTTTCCTATCCTATTTTATTAATTTTGGCTTGTTTAATACTGCTATTTTTTTCTTATAGTCATGGGTACTTTTATCCCCAAACATTTGAGGTAACTCTCCAGTTTTGCTTTTTACTCAAGGATCCATTAAGTTTTCAATTGTAAAAATCTCTTTTTACGAAGAACTACATGTTAATAAAATATATCCTTTTTAATACTGATGCATACACAGTGTGAAAAATAAAATAATTCTATATTACCTTAAATATATCATGTTACCATATTTTAATGACATGCTAAAATTGCACAAGCAGTATTATAAAACCTAGAGTTGGTTTGAATTCCAGAGGTTTGTTACATATAATTTCTGTGTCTGTCTCTAATAACTTAGATGCTTTCATCATCTATGTTTCATTGATTAATGGTAAAAATATGAAAAGCAAAATGGAAATGGCAACTTTTCTGTATATATGTATAGTTGTAAATATTTATGTGTATTTCATATGTTAAAGATATTGTGACATACTTGATACTTTATTGTATAATAATGTTGTCATGAGCCTTGTAAATGGAACAGTATCATTGAGCAGTCACACTAAGAAAATTTGCTAAATGAAATCGAACACTGCTAATAATTACTCTGGGGGCTTGGAGAGCTGTACTGAGCTGCAAAGGAAAGAAGAAAGCCTACCACCATCATTGATGCAGCCTTGATGAGCCACACTGAGTTAGGAGGGAGGGAAAATGCCTGCTCATCACCACTCCACTGAGAAGCATTTTCCTAGAAAAACCTAGGTGCATGATCCATCCTGTCATACAAAGGAAGTACCTGGAACGTGGCAACTGACTTGTGCAGAGGAGAAAGTCAGTTGAATAAGGAGAAACTCCATTCTTATTCCTGTTTTTTTATTTTTTTGGGGGGGAACCAAAGATTGAACTCAGGCCTTTGTGTTTGCCAGGCAAAAGCTTATTCTACTCAGCCATTGCTTTTCCTAAAATTAACCTAATAACTTGAGGAAGGGAAAGTTAACAAACACAAAGACTTTTACTTAGCCCACCGATCTGTCACACATATTAGATGGATCTCAAATTTACAACCTACAGCAAGAGTAACTATAAGTTCATAGGTTCACAATAAGTAAGCAACCACATTTCAGAATGTAAATGAGGGCTGGGGAGATGGCTCAGTGGAATAAGTGCTTCCCTGGCAAGCGCAAGGGCCTGAGTTCAATCCCTAGTTCCGCAAAAAAAAAAAAAAGAAAAGAAAAGAAAAGAAAGTACTAGAATGTAAATGATTATGCATATAAACACACGAACACAAATTTTCAAAATGTTGAATCTTGTATATAGCTATACAGCTATGAATTATATATATAGTTACAGATATATATATAGTTTGCAAAACATGTATTACATGTATACAAACTTACAAACTGCCCCTGGGATGACTGAGGAGACGGGCATCTTAAAGCAGGCTTCTCCTTCGCTGTGTACATATCTCTCTGTCAGTCATGGGCATAACTTGTTTCATTTAAAGAAAACAGTTCATCATAGTTTGCACTTGAACTTTTTGAAAAAGGAAAAATAAAAATGAGTTGCATCGATAAAATATTTTGATCATGCAAATGCCATCCTCCTTTGAAAGTATTAAGAAAGATGACATTAAATTCAGGCCGATCATATCTGGAGCCGATATTTCGAAATCTAAATAGAAAACCTAAAAATTTAATTGTATTGAAAGTGTTTGTCTTCCTATAAAAAGGGATGAAAGATAAGTTACATTTCATACTTTTCAAATGCAATTAATAAAGTTTAATTTAATAAACTTTGCTTTTCAAGCCTAATTGAGATTTTATCTATTATACTATTGCTTTACTAAGCTTTTGGTTTAGGTACATGAAATGAATAGTTCAATATATTATTAAGATTATACATTGTTAAAGAAACAAAATGTTTGCAATGATAAGAGCTCAGCTTATTATAGCTATAGTGAATTAAATGTCTTTTACATTCAGTTTTGGATTTTACAAATTCTATACCATAAGGACTCATCTAAATTATTACTAATTACTTATGCCAAGTACATTGAATAGAATATAATACTGCAGGAAAAGATTATACATAAGGAAAAAATCTTCATAAAAATGTTTATCCCCCTCATAATACTTTTCACAAGGTACAAATTCAAGATAGCCAAAGCAACCACAATTTTAGATTGTATTTCCAAGCCAAGAGAAAAACGAAACCTAAAATGGAAAATTGCTTGAGAAGAATCGATGGCAACTCAACTAGAGTAATAGCTACTTGGAGCATTCTGCGGGGTAAATAACAGTTAATTGTTTTTTCCCACCACGTGAAGACTTTGTAACTGCATGCTGTCCATTAGGAAGTGAAAAACTGATAGACATTTTATCTGAGTTAATGTCTTTGATGTGAGATAGGCTAGAAGTGTTTTATAAAGATCACAAGCTTTGCCCTGTTCATGCACCTCCAGTTAAGATTGATGGACAAGGAATTCACTCCTCAAGAGAGATGGTTGGTATTTCACAATTGTACATTAATTCAAAGAAAAAGTTTTCAATGACTACTTGAAAAAGTAAAATTTTTTTTTAATTAATGGCAAAAAAACAGACATTAGTCATTCAAATTTAAAAGCTGTGAGTTACAATGTAAAAAGAACATAATTTTAGTTCTTTTACATTGCCAAACAGCAATATATGCTCAGGTGTATGGCATAATAAAAAAAAAATTGTGGTTGACTGATAAATGACTTTAAAATGTTTTTTTTGTTCATTTGTTTTGTTTTGTTTTTTGTTTTTGGTAGAACCAGGGATTGAACTCAGGCCCTTGTGCTTGCCAGGGAAGCGCTTATTCCACTGAGACATCTCCCCAGGCCCCCCAAAATGTTTTTATATTATGGAAAGAATATTTAAAATCCACTCCCTGGGCCTGGATGGTCTAAAATGGCTTAGTGGAATAAGTGCTTCCCTGGCAAGCACAAGGGTCTGAGTTCAATCTCGGTTCCACCAAAAATATAAAATAAAATAAAATAAAATAATAAAATAAAACAAAACAAAACAAAATAAATAAATAAATACAATAAAAAAAAATAAAATCCACTCCCCTAGAATTTTCAGTGAATGCAACTGCCTATAGTCACCTACTGTACACATCCTAGTAGTTTATCTGCACTACTTCATTGTAAATATGCAACCTGTTATGAATGTCTTTACTGCTCACTGGACTAGCATTTCCCAAGCTCTAGTAGCCTCTCTCCTACACTCTACTTCTATCTAGACAACTTTCGTACTTTCATAGGTGATTGAAAATATGCAATATTCACTTTTATGTCTGGCTTATTTCTCTCAATAAATGCCTTCCAGTTTGATTCATGTAATCACAGAGAGCAGGATTTCTTTTATTTTTGTACCACTGAAAGGTACTCAGTGTGTACAACTGTGTTTTATTTTATTGATTCATCCATTAATGGGCAATGAAGTTATTTCCATTTCTTGGCTATTATAAACAATGCTGCAACAAATGTAGATATACAGATAATTTTTTTAATTGTAGCTCTAATTGCCTTTGGATACACAACTAATAGAGAGAACACTTGATCTTAGGCACTTCTAACTTAATGGTCTGCATTATTTTTCAATAATGGGTGGAATAATTTACTTTTTCTTTATTTTTTAAAGAGAAAAATAGAATAGTAATATGAGAAATGACACAAGATTTCACTAAACAGGACAGTTTCTTTTCTTTTCTTGTTTTTTTGGGGCAGAACTGGGGATTGAACTCAGGCCCTTGTGCTTGCCAGGGAAGTTCTTATTCCACTGAGCCATCTCCCCAGCCCCAGATTTCACTAAACAAATGAAAGGAATTTAACAATAGCTGTTTTGTGGTATGTTTCTGTTCTCAAATTAGCTATTCCAATTGCTAGATATAAGCATGCAAAATTAGTCAAATAAATTAAGCATTCATTGTTAGGTTCAACTGAGAAGCATGTGTTGTTGCATGGAATACTCTGTAAAGGTAAAATATTGCCATTTCTTCATAAGTTTGGTTTTAATATTCTGTTCTTGTGCAGAATTTCTGGGATCTTGATTATTATGTGTCTGGATGTAGACAGATTTTGCTTATGGCTAATGGAGTCCTATATGTCTCACTTATGTGTGGGGTTGAATTCTAATTTTCTGATGCCTTTTTACTTTTAAGAGCTCTTTTCACAATCACTGGCTGCAGTGTTGTCTTCAATGTCTTAAAATCTATCTTCAATTCTTTTAAGTGGTTTTGTCAAGTTCCAATGGAATTCTTAATTTTCTGGGTTTCTGTTTTCAATCGGGTTCATGCATTCTAATTTTTTTCTACATTGTTCCTTCAATGTTTTCATCATTTTCTTTGCTCCTCTACTTTTTTAAAATTTATGTCTTCTTTAGATGTCCTAAGAAATTCTTTCATTATCGTTCTTTTCTTTATGTACTTTAGAGATTATTTCTGATGTGATTTCACCTATAGCCTGATGGGCTGAAACTTCATTTTAGTTCCCATAATGTCAGCAACTTTAAGTGTATGATTTTTCAGTTTCTTCCATGTCTATGTTTCCTGGATTTTTTTTTGTTTGGGTTGGACGTCTGAAATTGTCTTTTGCCTCTTTGTTTTCACATTTTCAAAGCTCCCAAAGTTTACCAGTTCTCAGTGCTGCATCCACAGAGGTAGAGGACCAGGCTGTGACTCACTGCAGCTCTCAAAGCTGATCAGGGTGTTCCCTGGCTTCACACCAGTTGGGTACAGACGAGGCTGATCCAGCCTCAGTGGGACTCCCATAATGGTCGGGGAGCAGAGAGTTGCTCGGCAAGTCTTCCAAAGCTTTTTGCAGCTCAGCCTGGCTTCTGTAATAGAGGGAGTGGCAACCAGTGCCTCCCTGAGACTCCTGAAGCTTTCTGGCACTCAGCCTGTGTTCCATGATGGCGGTTGCAATAATTTACATTGCTAACAGCAGTGTAGTGGTTTGCATCCTGTTACAGTTTGTGTACAGTTGTCCTCCCAAAGCAGCATGCAGGCTTGGGGCAGCGTCTGGACTTTGTGATCGATTACCGTGTGTGCGGATGCTGCCCCTACCCCGGGGCCAGTAACTTGCATTACAACGTAAGGTCGGAAGAGAAGCGAGCTGCTCCAGCTGCTGCTGCTCCTCCCTCTTGCGCTCCTGCTCTTTCCTGCTGCCAAGAAAGGCTGCCCTCTGTCATGCGCTGCTCTGCCTTGGAGCCAGCTGAGTATGGACTGAAACCTCCAGTAACTGTGAGCTAAAAACCCTTTCCTTCCTTCATTATGAGTGTCGGGTATTTGCCCCAGCAACCAGAGAAGAGTAACTAAGACACATCCTCATCATAATTTTAATGTATTTTTAGGGCTGGCCAAATAGCACAGCAGATGGCCAGGGGTTTGATCCCTGGGCCTGCTGTGCCAGCCCTAATCCCCAGGGTCACTGAGAATGCAATTCAGACAAGGCATGGTGGCACACGTCTGTAATCCCAGCTCTTGGGAGGCTGTAATCAGGTGGGTCACTATGAGTCCGATCTAGTAATGTTACCCTAAACACCCTGTAGACCCTTTCCTAAAATACAGAAAAGAAAACCAACTAATTTTTTTTGAGTAATTGTGTTGTGTTTAGTTGCTCTATCTTTTAATTTTTAGAATTTTAGTCAAAACTTGAGATAATTATAGATCCTCAGGACTAATTTGAATTTGTTAGTGATTAATGATCAGTACTTTTTCATATACTTGTTGACTATTTATTTGTACATGTTGTTTTCAGAAGTGCTTACTGAGATCTTGTGAAGATTTTCTTTAAATTATATTGACTTTTGCTAATGAGCAGCCCAAGTTCTTCACATAAGTTGGATATTAATTGCTGGCCAAATATTAGTTTGTAAATATGTTTTCCCAATCTGTAGGTGTCTATTATTTTATGTATTGTTTCCATTTCTGTGCAGAAGTTGTTTAGCTTGATATATTCCCATTTGCAATATCATTATTAATTTTACTGCTGGGTTTTTCAAATGTTTTCAGATCAGCAAACAATCCTTTTTTTCTGTATTTTTTTAGGGAAGGGCATACAGGGTGTTCAAGGTCTCACTACTAGATCGAATTCATAGTAATGTTCCTGTTTACAGCCTCCCAAGTGCTGGGATTACAGGTGCGCACCACCAGAGCCAGTCTCAGTGGCCTTCTCAGCGCACCCCCCAGGCAGAGCTGCCATGGCAGGTCCGGGATCGAATCCCAGGCCCCTTCTCCTGCTTTCAGGCACTTTAATCTGCTCAGCTATTTGACCAGCTCTCCAGATCAAACAATCCTTGATATTTTCTTCTAGTAGTTTTAGTTTCTGGACATGCATTCACATTTTTTAATTCATTTTATGTTGGCTTTCATATATGGTGAAATATAAGAATATAATTTCATTTTTCAGTTTTGTCATTGTCATTTACTAAAAAGGCTGTTCTTTTACCCAATGTGTGACCTTACTACATGCATCAAAAAATAGTTGCTTATGAATGCAAGGGGTTATTTCAGGACTTTTCAGAGCTTAAGCATCAGATCCAAGGATTTTCTTTGATGGAAGACTTATTATACTGTTTCAATGTAATCAGTCACTAGTGGTCTGTTCGGATTTTCTCTTTCTTCATAATTTAAGTAGATTGTAAACACCCTGTATTATACATCTTTAATATATCCATCTTATAGGATTTTTAAAACTTTGAGTACATAATTAGCTTCAATACCTTCAATACCTTCAATACCTTGTGACTTTTTGTATTTGTGTGCTGGCTGTGTTATTCCCTCCTTTTTCTGAATTTAGTTATTTGAGTCTTCTCTTTTTGCTCAGTTAATCTAGATAAAGATTTATTGTTTCTTTTTCATCATCTTAAGAAACTGTCTGCTTGCTCTTTTGTATCGTGACTTTTTAAGTTCTGTTTTGTTTCCTTTTACCCTGATCTTCATTTTTTTCTTCACAAGAATTTTATGTGAAATGAGTTAATGTTTTACTAATTTGTTGATTGCAAAGTTAAACTGTTTACTTAGTGATTTCCTTCCTTCTAAATGTATGTGCTTTTTACTATACTCTCCTAATTAAGACTGCTTTTGTTTTATCCCATGGGAGTGGTAATTCCATCTTTAGTTGTCCCAAGGAATTTCTTATTCCTCACTCCCCTATTTCTGTTCTGCAGCAGCTTGTATAGTTTCCATGACTTGTAAACATTGAAACATTCTGTTTGCCACCAACATTTAGTTTTATACCATTGTGGCCCATGAAGATGCTTGATATGATTTCAGTGTTTATAAATTTGGCTTTTTATTAAATTGTAATTTTTATTGTGACACATTTGAACAATATAATGATTGCCTTCCCTGTGGGGAGCTGGTATATGTATGCAACACATCCTAACTCTGCTTTCACTCATTTACCATTTACACTTCCTCTTCTCCCTTCTGGTCATGGACACCTTTCTTTTTGCAGAAGATCTATTTTCCTATTTCTTATTATTTATGTTTTATTTGAGCTGAATTATATCTTGAAGTTCTCATATAAGAGAAATCGTGTGATACTTCAGCTTGTCTATTCAATATTTTTCACTTAACATTATAGTTTCAAGTTCAAACATTTTAGTACAAATGAGTCATTGTATATAAACACCGTGCATTTTGACCATTCATCTATTGATGGACGCATAGGCTGCTTCCAAGATTTTTAGTGGGGCTGTGTTAAATCTTCCTATCAATTTGGATGTATGTATGGCCATCGTGACAACTTTAATTTCAGCTCACTAGGAAAAAGAGCTACCTTTCCATTTTCTGAGATCTCTGTTTTCCTATTTCAGAGTAACTGCTTTAAAGATGATTTTCACTTCCTCGATCTTGTTAATCCCTGAGTAATTTTTCTTGAAGATATTATAAAAGGCACAGTTTTCCTAATTTCTTTATTGGTAAGCTCATTAGTAGTGTTCCATGTTACTGATTTATGTGCATTGACTTTATATTATACTACAGTACTGAATTTGGTTATGAGTTCTAGGAATCTTTTGGTGGAGTTTTTAGGGTCTCCCACATGTAGGATCTCATCATCTGCAGATAGTGATAAGTTAACTTCTTCCTCTCCTACCCATGTGCTTCTTATTTCATTTTCTTATCTAATTGTTGTAGCTAATATTTCAAAATTATATTGGACAGCAGTGGTAATAGTAGACATCATAATCTTGTTTATGAGTGGTAGAAGGAAAGCTTTCAGTTTCTTTTCACTTATATGATGTTGGTTCACGTATAGAGATTTTTATCAGATAAAGACAAAGCCATTTTAGTCATGTCTCCTTCAGGACTTTTTTTCATTGACTGATGTTGGATTTTTGTCAAATTACTTTTTGCATCTATTGGGATGACTCTGTGATTTTTGTGAAGCTTTCTTTTGTGCAATGTATGACACATACCGCTTTACGTTCAACCATCCTTGCACTCCTGACACAATATCTTTCTCTTGTGAACTTTTTCATGATTTGTTGCATTCTGTTTGCCCATATGTTTTTGAGGATGTTTATGTCTATGTACATTAATGAGCTCAGTCTAGCTTTCTTTTCTTTGGTTTGGTTCTTGTTGGGTTTTAGAATCCAGATACTGCTAACTTCTGAGAATGACTTAGAGAGCTCTTTCTCTATCAATTTCATTGAACAATTTTTGCATTATTGTTGCTCAAGACTTTTCCTGAGGTGCTTTTCCTTTTCTTGGCAGAACTGGGGATTGAACTCAGGCCCTTTCACTTGCCAGGCAAGCATTTATTCTACTGAGCTATCTCCAGCCCCCTGAGTTACCTTTCCTAAAGTGTCCACAGGTGAGCTTATCTGGTACTGTCTGCTCTTGGTAATTTTGGTTACTTGTTATCTGTTCCAATTTGATTTCCTGTAATTTGATTATTTAATATTTATATATGTCATTGATATAATTTTGGAGATGGATGCATGGATGGATGGATAGATAGATTGATAGATAGATAGATAGATAGATAGATAGATAGATAGATAGATAGATAGATAGATAGATAGATGAATCTACTCATTTGTTCTGAATTCTGGAATTTATTAGAGTACAAAATGAAATGTAGTTATTGATAGTCTGGATTTCAGTGGTGTCTGTTGTGATTTCGCATTCTTCAATTCTGTTTTGCCTTGTTTTTAACATTTAAAAATTGATTATTGGTGATGATACCAATCAAGTAATGACTAGAAACAATGCTAAATTGAGTGGGTGAAGAGAAAGAAACATAAAAAGATTGTTTTTTTGCTAAGTGTGGAGAATGAAAATAACAGCTTCTCTTCATGTGGCTACATGGCAGTTGAAGTCCTCTCTCTACCTGGCTGGTAATCTTTTCAGGAGCTCCTACACAGACAGAATGTCTAAACTGACACACTGGGAAGGGTCTTGAGCTTCAGGGCCATAGGATCCATGAGCCTTCATTTTGCAGTAGTGGTATTACCTGCAGCTCAGAATCAGACCAAGTGACAGAGGAGGAAAGAGAATGGCTCCTTTGCTTCCACTTGCTGTTCCGAGATGATCGTGTATTTAACAAAAGAAAGCAAGAAGAAAGGAAAGTGCATTATTGTGCTATTTCTAGCCAAGGTTAAAGTGAAACTTTCAAATAGTCTCATAGAAAGCCTTCTGAGGAAGCCTTTGTCTTCTTTCAAATGCAGTGTAGTATAGGTGAGAGAGGTACAAATATTTGAACAAGAAAATTCACTTCTATATCACGTAAAATTCTCATGTGTATCTCTAATTATCTGAGTAGTCTTCTACAACCACTGAAAAAGTACTATAATTGTTAGGAAATATAAGGTATCAAACAATTTTTACTTAGTACTGTTTTCTCATGTGGAGTGGTGGCACACTACTGTGTAAAGACAACATGTGTAGATAACATGAATACAAATCATGCTGATAAAATAACAAGATGCTCAGTTGTCATTCTCTTTCTCTCCCTCTCCCTTCCCCCCATCTTTCTCTCTCACTCCATCCCCCTCTCTTGGTACTGGGGATTAAACTCAGTACCTTGTATCTGCCAGGCAGGAAGTTATGCTGCTGAGCTATATCCCTGGCCCCAGTTGTCATTCTTTGCTGCTAATAAATACATGATTTATTAAAAAGTAACCACCATATTTCTGAGTTTGGGGACTTCAAGTATGTACTTAAGCAAAACCCACTTTATTAAAATTATTGAGAAGCATCATAGTTAAATTATAACTAGCTATAGCTTCAATAAGGTGACTGATATTAGTGCTTTGTTTCCTGAGAGCTAAACAATGTGACTATACAACTATTTTTATGGGACACTTGCTACCTTTTCTAGATCCACTAAACTTCCTCATGTTTCAGTGAAAAACGAATTGGTCATTGGTCCCCTCTATCAACTCACCTCTCATAGACTCATTGCTTATGTTTTGACTTATTTTAGTGGGAACAACAAAGATGGTGGTTATTGTCAGCATCAACTGTCTTCCATCAGTAGATTCAGCACTCCTCTCAAACCCAGGATAGCACTTTGCACTCTGAAAGGAAGGCCACTCTGGTGGGCTCTATTATCATTTCTCAATGCTAGGTGAAAATGCCTGATGCATACAACTTAAAGGAGAAAGTACTTATTTTGTTTCAGTTACGGACATTTCAGACCATGACGTTTGAGACAAAAATACAGTACTGTACTACAAGGGTGGGATAGAGGCAAGCTACTCTACTAGGGGCAGTTAAGAGGTAGGACAGGTTGGGAAGACAGAGCAAAGGGCTAGGGCAGGGACACTGCCTGCAACACATCTCCATGATGTTGGGGCCAGGGACAGAATGGTGCTTTACTCCTGCCCTAGACATCTGTCAAACCAATCAAAGTGAAAGTCAAAGGAAATTATCATAGGCTCCTTTCTGTCGTATATAACAGCTCATCTTCATACTATTCACATAAGGTGGAAAAATTTATAGGCTGTTCCTCAGCCCACATCTCTCTTCCCCTGAGAAGTATCGCCAAGACAGACAGAAACCAGCAAAGCGCGTGACCTCACTGTGAGAACATCTTTCATCTGTTTTGTCACCTTACCTCGTATGCTACCAATCAGATACTTGGATACCTCACTGCGGTTTCTTCTACCCTCACGGAGTTGATAGCCCTCAGTGTCAAAATCCCAGCAGAACTATTCCTGTGCCCTTAGGACTTGTTGCCATGGCTCACATAAAACATTTTCCTTCAGGATATGTTTAGAGCCATAGCTTATAAAACATAACAAATGAATTGCACGCAGTCCTTTGCATATTTATTCAAAGGCAATTGTTAAAATGCTGGTGTTGTGTCTTTCACTGGAAGGGAAAAGAAAAACCAAGTTTAAGCCTCCAAAGAAGTAATGCTTCTAAGCATTCCCTGACTCAAGGCCTTTGGTCTTCAGGGAGAGAAAATGTAGGCTCTTTGAAAAAGATCCCTAAAACACAGAAAGTGATAATGACATGAGAGAAGAAATACAAATGATGAAGGTGAATAAAAACAGTAAGAGGAACCTCTACATACAATAAGAGATTTAGAGTCTTCCCCAGACATTTTCCCTGTACTTACTCTTCTGTGTAGTTTCATTTGGGCAACTATCAGCTCCTACCAAGTAAAGATACCATGTCACTCTCTGCTCCAAATTTGCTCAACTTGCTCAGGGGCATTTTCCTGCTGAGCTTTATATCAAAAGCCTTATGTGGTTTACATCACTTACTTTCACAAATCCCGAGACTCCATAAGACTGCTTTGGTAGCAGGCAATGTTAATATCAGTCAAGCATGCTTCTTACACTCTTGGCTTAGCTTTTGTGGTTATCCACACCTCAGACCTCTTGAGGTTGGGCCGCAACGTCCATTCAAGCTCTGAATCCTCCCCGCTGTCAAATAGCGGTGTCATAAATCTTTCCTTCGCCGCAGTGAACCTCTGAGAGTGCTCGTCAGCCCACTCTGCTCTCTGCCTTGCTTCTGGACTGGTGGGTGCTCCAGCCGTGCCATTGGGCCCTGGCCTTTGTCAGCCAGGGGCAGGCTGTGTGGCCCCAACAGAACTGCAGCTCCCATTCTTGCTCTTCTCCCATACTTACTTTTCCCCTGGGGCAGCATCTCCTCCTTGTCTTGCTGCCCTTTTTTTCCAGCAAAATTCCCACTTCTCAATCTATAAAATCCATTAATCATTTCTTGATTCATCTTTCCAGGGTCTGAAAGCTTTCCTTTTAGTGCTAGGAACTTCCATGTTTTGGAGAACTTTTTTACTTTTAGCCTTTGCTTCCCAATATCTCATGTAGTAATGTAGAAAGACAGACCTGAATGGTACAGAACACAAATGCTAAGAAAGGCAGGGGAGAATGCTACAAAGAAAGGGTAGGTGTCACAGTGGACCAAAAGTGTTTCATGAACTAAAAAAGCTCTCCTTGAACAAAATAGGAAAGTACAAAAACAAAATATTCAAACCACTGTCTTTCAGCCATAGTCATTCTTCTTTCCATAAGATTTCTTCATATTTTCCTTTCTAGGAATCTTCCACATGTCATTTGCTTCTTCCCCAATGTTACTGAGCTCTGAGAAAATTTAGATGCCATTGAGACCCTATAGCAAAAAGAAGTCAGATTTCTAAAAACTGGGGAAAGCTAGGGTTTGCCAAATAGCTCAGTGGACTAAAGGACCTGCTTAGGCAGCCAGGGCAGCCAGGGTTTGATCCCTGGCAGGCTGTGCTGGTTCCAACTTCTGGGGCACACTGGGACAGCGATTGATACTGGGCATGGTGGCGCATGCCTGCTATCCCAGCTCTTGGGAGGCTGAACACAGGCAGATCTCTACTAGTTTGATCTACATAGTGAGACGCTATAGACTCTGTAGATTTTGCACTAAAATACAACAACAACAACAATAATAATTATAATAAATTAGGAAAGAAACTTGGAAGGGGGAGAACAGAGAAAAATGAAAATCCTGCCAATAATTGAAGCAGTGCTACAAATGAATTACAACAGATGTTTTAATAAAAGAGCTAAACCCCACAAACTCAAACAATGAGCAAATGTATACTTCAATCAACTTCCTGAAATTCAAGGTAACTTGAGTTTATAAGCAAAGGAGAGTTTTTTAATCTAAAGAACATTAGTGAAAAGAGAAATTTATCTTGAGAAAAATTGCTAAATGGGATTATTCTCTAATCATATTGGCCAGCAAATGACTGAATATCTGACTTCTGTGGTTTGAATAGATCCTTCCAAAATTCAGGTGTTGAAACTTAAGGTCAGAGTGATAGTTCTGAGACATGAGATTGTTAAGAGTTCTCTAGACCATAAAGGCTCTCCCATTAGAAGTGTGTGGCTCAGAATTAAGGAAGGGAAGGCTTATGTAGCTCACAGTAAGTGCAGGTTTCAGTCCATACTTGGCTGGCCCCAAGCAGAGTGGTACATGGAAAGGGGTCCATTCATATCAGAAGAAAATAGTCGTTCATGCTGGCAGAAAACAGCAAAAAGCAAAAGGAGGGGCAGAAACTGCGGCTGGTAGCTTGCCTTTCTCGTCTCCTTATATTTGTACTCAGATTATCTGCCCCATGGCGTGTGTAGCACTCACAACTATAATTTCAGCATTGGATCATGAATTAATCACAAACTTCAGAGGTTTCCCTCATGACTTCATAAGACTTTGAGGGGAAAACTAGACACAAACCTTAACAGGGGGATTCAGGCCCACATAGAAGAGGGATCAGGGCCAGACAGATAGCATAGCCATTAAAGTGCCCATTTAGGCATGCACAGTAACTGGCCTGCCGTCCCTGCTCCACCCCTGAGGCGAGCTGAGATGGCAACTGAGACTGCTCATAAGGTCTCTTCCATTAGAAGTGTGTATCTCAGAATTAAGGAAGGAAATGGTGGTGCACATCTGTAATCCCAGTGCTTGGGAGGCTGAAAGCAGGAGGGTCACTAAGAGTCCAATCTGTGTAGTGAGGCCCTGTAGACCCTGTACTAAAATACATTAAAAAAGAACAGGGTTCATACAAAGTGACCCTCTTGTCATCTCACCTACTGTCACATGACCCAGCATCACCAGGCTGGAAGACCAGACCCTTAACCTGAACCAAGGCACAGTGACCTGGGACTTCCCACCCTCTAGACCTTTGAAGATTAAAATTTCTGCTGTTTATAAGTTATTGATTTTAGGTATAGAAAAATGAATAGACTATTCAACAATATTATTCAACTATGCAGTTCAAGTTAAAAACAATTTTCTGTAATAGCCAATGGCAGGTCTATTAATAAAAATAACTAATTTGGACTGATTTGTTCCATGTGCTCCACACTGAAGCAGGAACCCTATGTGGGTGGTCACACATCATCCCTGTTAGAATCCTATGCATAAATGAGACTTTATATCCCTTGATTAGTACCCTCCCATTTAACTTTTCAGTTATATAGAACAAAAAGTTCCAGAGGTGAAACACACAGTGTGATTATAATTATTGTAAGTTTATTATGTACCTGGAGCATTAGCAAGAATATATGCTCACCACAGATGAAAAAGTTAAACTAATATAAAGTGCAGAATATATTAACTTTGTTGATGGTGATAATCAATGAAAAATGAGACCAACATCTCACTGTATTTATGTATATATATATATATATATATATATATATATATATATTTATTTATTTATCTGTCACTTACTACTCAATAAACCTGATGGAAACTCACTGTACTATGTATTATTACAGGTACATTTCACAGGCAAAGTATAGTACTAGACTCTCAGAAGTCTCTGTGATTTGTCCAAGACCACAAAGTGTGGACACAATGAAGCTAGGGTCACAACCTGGATCAACATATACTGAATCAGCTTTTTCTGCCTTTCTGCTCTGTTTTTGTCTATCATCTGTCTGTCTACCTGTCTGTCTATCCACTTTTGTATGGATCTCTTTGGACTTATGCTAAGAGTATTGCCATTTCTCTTCCCCAGATTTTTACAACTTTGTATCTTACAAGTTCTTATAAATTTTTTTTGCCATTCCCATAATTCCCTTTTTCATTGATATGCAGTCTATATCTATTGCTACAAGGCCATATAGAAAAAATTGCCAGATTGGTTCCAGAAAATTCCATTATAATCAATATTGTGGCCCTATCTTTGATAATAATCCTTTCCATTCATCTGAAGAACATTATGGTGATTTTATTTCCAGTTAACACTCTACCCAAACTGAACACTAGAAGCAGTCCAATATTGATTCCTGGTTGATCAGAAAGATGAGAGAAAAGAAATTGATGCTACTCTTTTGCAGAATAGATTTTATTTTCCCAAAGTCACTAAAAAAACAAGAACAGTACAAAATTCCTGCTTATTATAATATAAATATAATTATAATAATTTAAAATGTAATATAAATATGTATATTAAATATCATTTGTAGAGGATGTATGATGCTAGAGATAAGCTAAATTTAGTCTTATAAAATATAAAATATTTTTCTGTTTGCTAAAATTATCATGATCTTTGATATAAATTGATGCTCTGAAAACATTTTTGTAAATAGTAATTTATTCTATAAAGTAATATAAAATGAAATTACTGCAAGTTTAAAAGTGAGATGCACTACAAAATCCATAAATAAAGTTAGAAATTGTCACCTTGTGTAAATCGCAGTTACAAAATCTGAACACCAAAGAGATACGTGGAATAAGTTCTCTACCAAAGTGTATACTTAGTTAAATATAGGTAAATGCTTTATTTGATGTGATAGAAAGTAGTCACCCAAAAGTTACTCCTCATGAGTGTGATGATACAAAAATATAGAGACTGAGCCTTATATCATGAAGTAGAAAAGATATAAAGTAAATACAAGTGTGTTTGTCCAGCACCATCCAAGGTACAGTGGAATAGAAACAGTTCTCATACTTTGTCTTAAGAGAAAAAAATTATTCCAACACTCTACCCTCATTCCAAGCAACTTGATTCTCCTTTGAAGTCACAGGGGAGGGAAGAGTTGTTACACATGGTAAGAAAATATTTCCCTGCATTGTTTCTGTGCTGTCTTGTGAAATTTGCCTACCCTGCCCATCTCAAGACCCATGAACAACAACAAAAAAATTTTCAGAGATGCAAAATAAAAGTTAATTCTTTAGAAAGAGGTACCTGTGAAATTCAAACAGAAACATAGAACCTCACAGAGTCATATGTAGTTTGCGAGATTTCCACCCAAATTTTATAATAGAAATTGCCATATTAAAATTGTCATGCTTATATCGTAATATAAATCATGTCATCCAATTTACAGAATGCATCAGGGGCTGTTTGATTTTACTACTGAGGAAGAAAAAAGAAAACCACATTTTAAAATTGCTTTCATTTCTTAATTTTTAATTTTTTATTATTAATTTTTAAAGAGAATAAATAATAGCAAAAAATACAGTAGAGATAATATGCAATTTCACTAAGAAAAATAAGAATTTAACAATGGCTTTTTTATTACATATTATTTTCTTCAATTTAGTTCTTCAGATTACCAGATATAAGCATACAAATTTGGTCAAAAATTATAAAATATTTAAAAAGGGAAAAAATGTTTAAGCATTAACTGCTCCTTTCAAAAGGCCAACAGAAGGGCTGGCTAACTAGCTCAATGAATTAAAGTGCCTGCAAGCAGAAATACAGGCAGGGGGTTCCATCCCTGAGTCTGCCATGCCTGCCCCAATCTCAGGGTGCACTGAGATGACAACTGAGACTAGGAGTGGTGGCACGCACCTGTAATCCCAGCTCTTGGAAGGCTCTAACCAGGCGAATCACTACGAGTCCAATCTAGCAGTGAGATCCTGAACACTCTGCACACCTTTTCGTTAAAATACAAAAAAAAAAAAAAATACTAACAGAAATTGGCAGTACAATCTTCCATGCTGTCCTGTATATATAGCTGTATTTTTCATTTCCCCTTCCTTCTTTCTTTTCTCCTGTTCCTCATTTAAGATGTTCCTTCTCTTTGAACAATGTCTCTCTCTTTCACTATATATACTATACCTTTCAGATATCATTTATTGTTTCAAGTTCTTATACTAAGGAGACAATACAATGTTTACAGATATGATTTATTTCACTTGTGCATATGGACTTTACTTGCATCCATTTATGCATAGAAGCCTCAAGTTTATCTTTTTCTACTCCTGAGTAATACTGCATTGCATAAAAAACACCACATCTTTTAAATCTATTCCTCAGTTGATAGGCATTTGTGTTGTTTCCAAGATTTGACTATGATAAGTTGCACTGATAAAAGCATAGCTGAACATATATTGCTGTGGCATTATGTTTTCAGTTCTTCTGGAAAAATACTCAGGAGTAGTGTTGATTTTTTTAAGACGTGACTTTTTAACATTTTAACTTTAATACTATGAAACATACATTTGGCATGTAGGAATTAGTATCTATTAGTTATTCCTATTGACTGGATAATATGATAGAAATGTTTGGTATTTATCTAATACTAAATGAAGTAAAAAATTGTCCGGCGCCGCTCCCGTCCCGCGGAAGAAGACACTCAGACACTCAGCAACGGGTTCAGCAAGCCTTTATCGAGTGGGATGCAAGCCTCTACATGCGTCCGCTATCCGCGGCTCCTACCGTGCAAGCATCTATCAGGTGGGATGCAAGCCTCTACATGTGTCCGCTACCCGCGGCTCCTATCGTGCAAGCATGG
>PVKA01013048.1:0-56099 GCA_004027165.1 Ctenomys sociabilis | reverse complement strand
CTTTACTGTCCCTCCTCCACCTTCTGTAGCTGCCTGCTGGGCACTTATAGTCTTCACTCTATCTTTTATTGGAGAATGATATTCATTTTATTTATAGCAGACATAGTTGCAAAACTAGAGTTATAGCAGACATAGTTGCAAAACTAGAGTGGCTACCCTAATAAATGACTGCACAATATTCTAAAACAGGAGGTCAAAAATTTTGAAAGCATGAGCATAAATGTAATTTGTGGTAAAAGTGGAAAGTATCCTGCCTGGTAATCCGTGATGGCCAGATGTCCAGTGAAGACCAACACATTGGACAGAATTTTCTTGGCACACACATTCCCAGTGTAGTATACAGACAACATATTGCTTAGTCACTGCTAACAGGTGGAGACCCTGTAAGCAGCCTTGAGACAATGTCTGTCTCTCCAATTTGGAAATGAAATCAAAGGACGAAGGGGAAGGGTCAACAAGTAGGGCAAAGTCCTAGAGTCTTTATACGTTAGCTTTGGACATTTATACAAGTGCATGTTCATTCACCCTTGTCTTCAGTGGGAACATATTTGCTCTGAAAGCAAAAATCCTTTCCAGCACTGAAGACTTATTTTATCACTTATGGAAGAAAGGAAATAGGCAGGAAGGGAAGGAAAGTAGAAAAGAAAGAAGGATGGAAATAAAGAAACCAACATATTTGAAAACATACCATTTTGTCAAATATTACTCCGAGATCGAGAATGGCTTAACATAGTTTATAATACTGGTTTCCATTTTATTTCTAGCAAAAGGCACCAAAATATTTTTTTCAACTATAGTGACATTTCAGCCTAGTATCAACATAAAATGTGTCTCAGAGAGATTAGGATAAAATGAAACTATATATCTCATAACCTTTCCTAATCCATTCATTTATCTTCTTAAAGAACAAAATGTTTTCATAGGGAGTGGTTATTTTTTGCAGTATTTATTCATTTATATTTAAAGAATTATATGCCATCATTATTAACGTACCACTTGGAGGGACACTCCTGCACATCTAGATTTTATTCTAATATAAAATGACCATTTCATATACTATGTTGAAGTACATTGTTTTTGATAAAGTATATGGAAATACATACTGTTATCTCAGATATAAAAGCCTCTGTTCTGGTTCCAAATCATTTGTCAAACAGATTCCATCAAAGTCATAATCTGCAGATTTAACAAATGCTCTGTCTTACTGATTATTCATATCTAAATGTGGATTCACGTATTATATATTTCTTTATAATATATAAGGAAAAGTTTCTTGAATTGATTTTGGGCTTTCTTAAAGTTTCCAACATTGTCTTCAAGTTTCATAGGATCTTATCATTGAGTTGCTTTTGGTATTAAAAACAGTCTGGGTCAAACGTTTCAGATCCTCTTTATTTTTTATTATCAAATATCCAATAAAACCTTAAACCTATAAATCATACTACATATAACATCTACATATTTATTGAATATGTTCTGAATAATGCTTTTTCATTTTTTTAATCGTGTGGGGTCCTGTTGCTTAATAGTAATTGTTAATTTAAATGTCAGCAAACTCATGATTATATACCTGCTCAGAGACCTGTGGCTCCGGAAGTGCTGTGTGGGCCTTTCAGTGCTACACTGTAGGAGCCACAGTAAAATAGAAACAATGTGTTTCTACCATGCAAATTAAATGAAGACAGAGCTAAGCCCGATCTTAGTTCCCCTGAAAAAAATCTAGGAATTGGAAATCAGGATGTCCACTCAGTTTCAAATAGATTCTACTTCCTGTTTTTCCTAAAACATAGAGCATTTGTTAAGATTTTGTCATGCTAGATCTCAAGGTTACCCTTTTTCCTGCTATAATCCAACTAAAGTAGTGTTCCCACCTCCTCGAGGCAGCCCTTTGGGGATAATCTGGTTTTTAATGGTTCTCTAAAGAGTGCAGCAGGTGTGCATTTTTTCCTCCTACTTACATAAAAAGAAGGTGCATTCATAATGAATTCTCTAGAAAGTAAACGCTTCCCCTTGAGAAACTGGGAGCCCTGTGATGCAAATCAGTCAGCTTGGCACAGATGGCAGGCCAAGGTAGATGCAGGAAGGAGGGAAAAAAGAAAGACTCCAGGCACAGGTCCCTCTGCGATGGGCATTTCTGTCACACCAGTGCCCCTCACAAGCCAGTCCTCATCTCCTGTAAAATCACTCCCCTCTCTCTTACTTGTCCTTCCTCCTTTTCCTGTTTCTCACTCACTGTTGGGTCTAGGACTTGATACAAATAAGCATTAGAGATGGAAATCCTATTTCAGATGACCTAAAAGATACCATATGTCCACTTTCTGCCTCAAACTCTTGCTCCCCCAGTGATTCTGAGAAATAGGCTTGCTTCCTGTGGTTGCCTTTATATTAGTTTGTTTCCAAGGAGAAAATGTGCTAGTATTGTGGCCTCAGAGAAAAGACATAAGGTATTCCTAGAAGCCAGGATTCTGTCCCCAGGAATGCCTGGGGTATACAGAATCTCTAAGTGGCTGGAGAAAATCCTTCGGTAGAGGGGGCTTAACAGAGGAGAAAGTAGCAAAGAAACATATTTTGACTTTCTAAGTCCTAGGTGCAACCACTAGGAATACAGAAATTCAGGAGAAATTTTATCAATCCATTTAATTACATCAAAATGATTTTCCCTCTGCTATTATATATTTTATTTTTCACAAATACTTCAAGATGGAATAAGACAGATCCATTCAGTCTGGTAGAAGCATTTTGCTAAAATGGTTAGAAACCCATTTACTCTTATTGAGAATTATTAAGGGGCTGCAGTTTAGTTAGTGTTTGTTGATTTGAAGATATAAATATTTTAGCAGTCTCTCTCTCTCTCTCTCTCTCTCTCTCTCTCTCTCTCTCTCTCTCTCTCTCTCTGCCTGCAAAAAGGGTGTATTATCATTATATAATGGTGGGTGGTACCATCATTATAAGATGATACCAATTTTTTATTATACCAATTAAATAGGATTAACAGAAAAATAAGCACAATATTTTAAACATAAATATTTCCCTAGTTAATCTTAAGATAACAAACAACAGGAGTGGAAATAATCTGTTCATTTGCTAATGTGTGTGTCATTTGGGGGGCTTTATATTAGAGTGGGCTTATATTAATTATGCTAGGGCTGGTGAGATAGCTCAGCAGACCAATCACTTGCTTAGGAAGGCACAGGGACCAGGTTTGATCGCCAGCATGGCCACCAGGTGTGCGAGCTGGAGCAGTCTGGCATGGTGTTGCATGCCTGTAACCCCAGCAATGGGGAGGCTGAAAACAAGAGGATCACTATGAGTTTAAGATGCAGAATGAGACCCTAGACCAAATACATAACAAAATATCCTATACATTTTAAAATGTATTAGTTATGCTCCAAGTTCACTAAGTAGCCTGGATGATCTCTAGGTCATCTTCCAGTAGCAGCAAGTCATGCTAGCAAGGTCTACCCCGGTGGAAGCAGGCATTAGGCTCCCCATACTCTAGCCTCTCTGGCATTTATAGTATGCTGCTGGGACTTGGAGGAAGCAAGGAGCCTCCTCCATGCTTCTCTTTTTGCTCCCTCTATTCTCCTTCATAGACAAAGAAACTTCAACACCAAGTAGAGCTTGGAGTATGGGAAATATCCCATGTTCTCTGCCCACTGGAATACCAGCTCCACCACTAACTTGCTGGAGGACAATGAGCAGATAATTTCACTGCTCCATAGCTTAGTTTTTCCTCATACAAAATGGTAAGAATAGCTATCTAATACCTTTGCTCATCTTACTGGTTGTTTGAGAATGTGAGATATCTACCAGGAATCTACCATGGTGCCTGGCCAAGCATAAACTCAATAAATGCCAAGCAGTTCTGATCATTATTGTTAATCTCCCCCAGAACTGAAGTAAACAAACAAAACCTCAGAGTAGGTTTGAAGTCTTTCCTTCAGTTCCCAAGGGACCTGTTCTAGGCTGTTTATTTCTACATGAAAAGGAAAAGGTCAGGGGGTCAGGACACAAATTCAGATGAAAAGCCCCCAAGAAAAAACATGCCTTGGTATGTCACATAGGAAATTACATGGGATGAGAGCCTTATGTCTGGGATCCTACCTCATGAACACAGGTAATTGAAGAGCAGAAATCTCTCACCAATCATGCCTGGCCTGTGTGTATGTGGCGTCTGTGCTCACAAACTGGGCTAAGAACCTGAGCACTGGGAATCCTCACTAGGGCACCTTGGGTTTCTGGAGCTAGCCTCAGCCACGAAGAGAGCTAGCTTCTCTAGAGGTGCTTGTGTTGCCCCTGAATGGTAGAGATCCACATCAGGAGTCTTCCAGGAGCACTTAGAACTCAACAACTCCTCTGGAAGAATTTAACCAAAGACCCACCCAAGGGATTGTCCAAATTCTGCTTTCTTCCAGCTGGTAAAAAAAGAGCAAGAGACATCTGCAGGGCAGTGTAGAGAAGATGGTGCTCCTAAAAGCCTGTGAGAAGTCTGGTCGGGGAGGAGCTGACTGTTGTGTGTGGCTCCAGATTTGCACAACTTCCGAATACTTTCCCCATGGAGTCGGAAGAATCAGGAACCTGATTCAGTCAGAAACTACTCAGAAAGAGGCACGCATGTCCTCGGAGAGAAACATTCCATTAGGTGCTTCCAGGTAATGCATCCTAGTGACCCTTAGAAGGAAAAGAAGGCTATTGGGGGCTAAGGATGGGAGGCTGTGTGTTCTTTGCAAGGGCAGAGTAGGCTTTTTCCCACAAGCTGCCTTGTACTCTAAATGGCACGGGTACCTCCTCTTTTTCCTGAATCTGCCAAAGCATCTGAAACAACCAGAGGCATCTACCTGCAGGCTAGAAGGTGGGTACAGCTGCCTTTCTCCAGGGCCCAGGGGCCGGGAGTAGCTCACCCTGAATCTGATGCCCGCACCCCGCCCCTCGGTTTCCCGCATGCCCTCCAACTCCGAGCTTCTGGTCCTCCCTGCAGAGCACAGGGCTCCCTTGCTCCGCCCAGGTGCGATTCTTGGAGCTCTGAGGAGAAAGTGGCTCCCACTGCAGCCTCTCTCGCTGTGCTTTTTTGCAACTGGTTGGGACCCCTGCCTACTTGCTGCACTCCAGGGACTCTCTGGGGTCCACCCTGCACACTGCTCTCCCCCTACGGCGCAGGATTCTGCTTCCCACCCTGACTGTGAGGCTTTGGAGACGTCCTAGACACGCAGGGGTTGGCAGGGAAGGTGGGCGTGGGTCTACCAATCCGGCTGCTAAAATGAAAGCATATGAAATTAGGCGAGTGTAGGAGAGGGAAGAGAGGAAACACACTGATGAAAGCAGCAAAAGCATTTCTAGTCCATGGTCTGACCATTCCGTTACCACTGCCCAAGATGACATTGCATTCAGATTATTTTGTTCCCGAGGAGGGAAATCGCTGTACCCCAGGCACCCCGCAGTCTACCTTTCCAAATTCCTCAAGGCCCCCAAAATTCACGGCTCCACTGCACCTCTGCGCCTCTTCAGGTGTGCAGCCCCTCCCCCACCTGTATTTACACACCCGGTCAGCTCCCTCCGGATTTCAACCTCTTTTCCTCCTCGGATGGCCGCTCAGAGCTGGTCTCCCGCCTGCATCTGTAGTCTCTCAGTCCCTCTCACTGGTGGGCAAATCTGCGTTCTGCCCTCATCTTTCTCCCGCACTCCCAGGCAGTCATTCCCTTCCCAACCACTTTCTCCTCTGCCCAGCTCGGCGCTTGCAGTTCTCCAGGCGAACAACCAAAAGCCACGCCAAGGATTTGATTACCGAGCTGGGCATGGCTTGCTCCCGGGTGGACTGACCCCCACCGCCCTGGACCGAGCTCTGGGATGGCGACAGATTTCCCTCACGTCCCACCTTTGCTGTCACCTTCTCTGCTTTTACCCAGCTTCTACCAGCAGACTGAGCGCTGCTGGGTCCCAAAGCCTCGCCCGTTCGGAGGAGCCACAGGGAGCGAAAAGTCGATTGGCAAGAACGTACAGAAAGAAATGGGCAGATGTAGATGCCAGGGGGCTGGGGGAAGGCCGCACGCGAGAACTAAACCTGCTACTTTCAGGGCACAGGGTGAGCACTGCGCGGGGAGGGCTGGTGGTCACAAAAGTTTGCAGACTATTTATTGCATAGCACCCTGCTGGGCAGGAAGGAGCAGGGGGGTCTAGTCCCCATCTCCAGGTGGGGTCTCCCCAAGGGCTAGTGCCAGGGGGCTCAGGAGGTTTGGACAGAGATACCTCAGAACTAGGGTGATAGTTTTCCACTTGTTCCCGAAGGGACGGCCTAAGCCCCCGAGCAGAGACGATCCCGCGCTCTGCGAAAAGCAACAGGCGGCTGCACCTTACCTTGCGCCAGTCCCGGGTAGGGATGGCTGTTCCATCCTCGTGGTGCAGGGAGGAGGCGTTTGGTGCGTGGATGCCTAGAAGTGTGAGCTTTGCCAGGGCTGCAGCGCCAGCCACCTCCCACCCGCGGCAGGCTGGGCTGCCCACCCCGGACCGCGCCGGCCCTCTGGGCTCGGCTAGCGGGCAATCGCGACGATCCGGAGCGGTGGTTGGGAGCGGGACTCAGGCTATGCGTGGCGCGACTGGCGTCTTTGAGCGCCGCCAAGGAGCGAGGGTGCGGCCGGGGCGGCTGTGTGGGGCACGGCTTGGCTCTGACTGCTGCGGCGGCTGCTGCAGACCCTGCGCTGGGCTCGGAGGCTCGCAGGAGGAGGGGGAGGAGGAGGAGACAAAGACGCGAGGGAGGCAAAAAGCCACTCGCCCAAATGCAGTGGACTCGGTCACTAGAGGGGAAATCGCCTCTAAATTTGGGCTGGGGAGGAGGGAGGAGGGGTGAGGCTGCCGCGGACTGGAAAAGCTGCAAGGGATGAGCGTGACTGTGGAGCTCCGCTAAGCCTGGCCGGCTCAGCTCTCTCTAGCCTTCTAGTAGCGGGTCCTGAGGGGAGAGGGGTGGAGTTGAGCGATAGCTGCTAGAGGAGATGAGCCAAAGTGGGAACAGTAGCTCCTTCCCTGCTCAGGCCTTCTCTCCTTGGCTCTCTTTCCACAGCTATACTTGCAGGACGCTGTGGCTGCATTCTTTCTCCTGAACAGAGACAGAGATAGACAGAGAGAGACTCCCTCTGTAGCCCAGGGGGGTGGTCTTGACCTCACTGTGTAGCCCCAGGATGGCCTGGAACTCCTGAACTCATGGTGATGCTTTTGCCCCAGGCTCCATAGTGCTGGGATTACTGGCCTGTGCCACCACCTATGAATTTGCCCCTGCTTCTTGCCTCCCAAGATCAATAGTGAATTAAGCTGATAGAAAGAAAAAAAAAAAAAAAAAAAAAAAAAAAAAAAAAAAAAAAAAAAAAAAAAGAACTGAATGTGGTGACAGGTCAGTTGCCTTTAACGAGGAAAAGGCAGCTATTCATAATTAATTTAACAAATGGTCATGTACTGGGTGTGAAACACTGTAGTAGGCTATGGGGGCGTCTTGTAAGGTGGGACACACATGCCCACATGCCCAGGCTCCATTACCGGAGGGAGGGATGAGTTTCCCTTTTAGCTCAGGATGCTCAAAGTGAAGGTGCTGCCTTACTGTTCCTAATGCCAGGCAGTCCTCAACCGATTTAGCTTTCCCAAACAGAAGGTGTTAGGATCCCAATTCTCCATGCCTTTAGGGATGGCGTTGAATGTGCAGCAGAAGTGGAGTGTATGTGTTCCTTAAAAAGGAAGGGGTGTGTGTGTGTGTGTGTGTGTGACAGAGAGAGAGAGAGAGAGAGAGAGAGAGAGAGAGAGAGAGAGAGAGAGAGAGAGAGAGAAATAAGGGAAATCACTGAGTTTGATATTCTTATTTCACAGTTTTAATTATTTATCAACTCTCTGCTGGAAACCAATTTAGGGCTGAGGAACCTGTCCCCACAGCCTCAATAAGTCTTCCTAAAGCACTTTTCTGCTACCCCCCACCCACCCCAAGCAGAATTCGTCTTCCTCCCCCTTACTGTCAGTGTTATTTGCTAATTGCTTGGAGAACTTACATATTTATAGGTTTCTCTCACCTCAGTCACCCTGGAGTATTCTTTTCTTTTTTTTCCCAGACTGCAACATCCAACAATGTTTTGTATCTAATGAGTACTCAACTAAGGCTTATCTTGTTGAAGGTCATTTGCTACTTCAGCAACTAAACCTCAGTGCCCCTAACATTAAAGGGACTCAGGTGATTAAAAACTTCAGTGTTTCTGAAAAAGGATATGTATATAATGATACTCACAACCCCTTTGATGGAAAGGTAGAACTATTTCATATGCTTTTGTTTCTTGTTAATCTCCCATCAGACACCTCATTTCTATTCCCTGAATTTCCAAAGGTAAGAGAAACCCAAGCTGTTGAAAAACTGCAGGGAGCAACAGCCATGTAGCTAGCTGCCAGCCCCGAAAGCAAACCCATTCCAGGTGGAGAACAACCAAAAAATCTTTATCTTCCTGTGACCTGTGTCAAGTGTGTTGAAAGCCTGCCAAAAGCACCTGGTTTCCAATGAAGCTTTCTTATTCTGGCTGCATTTTAGAATAGGTTAAGCTGTGTTTCACTGATGAAATGTAAAAAAAAAAAATGTGCATGGTAGTTTAAAGATGTTTTGAACCACTCTTTTTCTCTGTCTTGCCTCCTGTGAATTACAGGTTGAATAGCCCAGATTTGGGATGCAGTGTATAAAGCACAGTAGGATATTAGAGGAAATGACTCGTAAGATAACTTCTGCTTCCATAATTTTATAATGCCATGACTGGAAAGGTGATAGTTTGAATTTTCCTGTACTATTGCACTTTTAAAATCAGGCTTAAAGGCCTAACCATAAGTCTGTATAGTTAAAAAGCATATAGCTAGAAAAAATTGTTACAAAGGGAAATTTGATGTTGCTATTGAAAGGGCAAATTGGTTTTTTTTGCCACTATTCTGGTAGCTACTAAATATGTATTCTTCAGAAATAAGATTATGCACTAAGATTTAACTGTAAAATTATTCTTTGCAATGTTGTTTATAGTAAGTGGAAGATTCACAGAAAAGAAAAACAAATTCAACTGTCTAAGAGAACAATGATTATCAATCTAAACAATAGAATACTAGTAAAATATCAAGCCATTGTTATACATTAATAGATAAATATTATCATGGGTAATGGTTATGATTTTAATTGAAAAGTGTCAAATGTATAAATAATACATAGGATATTAAAAATTGAAATCTAGAGGAGACAGATCTGATATAAAGCTAGGCATTTTGGGCCAGCCAAATAGCTCAGTGGATTAAAGCACCTCCAAGTAGGTACAAGGGCCATAGGGGCCACAGGGGTTTGACCAGGGTCTGCCATGCCGGCCCTGCCCCTGAGGTACACTGTGATGGCCTTTGAGACTGGGCATGGTGGAGCACACCTATATTCCCAGCACTTGGGAGGCTGTGAACAGAAGAATCACTATGAATCCAATCTAGTAGTGAGATTCTGAACACCCTATAGACCTTCCCTAAAAAACAGATGAAAAAAAAATAAAGCCAAGCATTTCAATTCCTGGCTATGTGTTTTTGGACCTGAACTTCCGGTCTCTCATTGATAAAATTGGTATTAACTACCTTCTTGCATTGTTGTGCCTTAAATGAAATAGTATTTGTGAAGCATTTCTTACAGTCCATGGTACATAGTAAAACCTGAGTGTGTTTTTCTTTGGTCATCATTGAATGTATAAAAGCTTTAAGCTACAATATATTTTAATGTATATCTGTATAACATAACGTCCAATATTAAGAGTGGTTAACTCTCTTATTACTGACATGTTGAGGAAATTCAAGATATTTTATGTTAATCATAACATAGAAATCACATAGTGAAAAGCATAGAATGGCTTTTTGACTTGGTTACCCTTTGTTTCATTTTAATTCCTGCCGACATGGAAAGGCCCTATGCTTACTGGCTCCTTGCTTAGTTGATTCATCAGGGTCATCAGTAGGACTCGCTGAGTGTTGGTGGCATCCATGCTATAAAAAGGATAAATGACAGGCCATAGAGTTTGTCACCTCTGATATAAACTTAGATTTGTTTTGTAGCAACCAGCAGGGAAGTCCAGCTCAGCAAAATACTGTGTTTAATATCAAGAACTGATTGGTTGCTACCTTTGCTTTGTCCTGATAGCCAATGAGAGAGAGAGAGAGAGAGAGAGAGAGGAAAGAGGTATTAAAAGCTACTATTTGTAACTTTTGCCTAGTGCACTAGAGAGGGAGGCCTACCAAGCTGTCCAAAATTCATTGATCTTCACATCTACATTAGTGGCCACTCTAGGTCAGAGATGGAATTGTAAAAATTGACTACGTATGTTGCAGACATGGAAAAATATATATATTGGAAAGTATGGTCTATTAATGTCTTCTGTCTAACTTTCTTTAGAAATAGAAATACTGTTTGGAGCTGGACTACACATTTTTCCAAAAGGCTCAAGCCCATCTATGGCAAGTTGGCTGGAAGTTGGTCCTGGTTTAAACAGGAGGGCCAGACACCCTATTTTCTCTCCAGGATCCTCATATTTTTCCCACTGTATGGTGGCTGGTTTTTAAAAAGAGCACTGGTAGTAACAAAAATTTTCTCTAGATAATGAAAGATTTAGCAGTGAAAGTTTGGCTAGTTCATTTGTTCTTCGTGCAGTGTTATCCATTTTAATCCAAAACCTACCAGGTAAACTAAACTAGTGAAACTAACTGATCATGAGAATTATTTGGATCCATTTTTCCACTACATATGGAGGTAATTTCATTAAGAATTGGCAAACTAGACAATTAAGTTAATAAAAATTATTCCAAATTTGATCATTATTCCATCAAGTGAAAACTGAATTCCTTATCATCATTTTTTTATTTTTTATTTGTTTATTTTTGATACAGGGTCTCATTAGGCAGTTTGGGCTTGATTGGAGTCTCTACATAGCTCTAGCTGGTCTCAAACTCATAGCAATTCTCCTGCCTCACTCTCCTATGTGTGGGGATTACAGGCATGTACCACCAGACATGGCTATTTATTATGGCTATTTTTAAAGGTATCTAGAATTGAACTCTCTTTCCAACCCTATCTCATAATTTCCTATAGTTTTTTATCAGTAGACTTACAGTTTTTCAATACTCAGACCAAAGTCATGCATGGAGTATGTGCTTGATTCACGTTTATTGAAAAGATGAATAATTCAATGCCCTTTGCTTTGCAAACTCAATCACTCTCTCTCCAAAATGGCAAAACTGCTTGTGAGGTACTCCACAGGGGAGCTAATTAATTCTCTGAAACTGGAAAATATTTTGAAGTTCCACAGTACTTTGGAAGCACAGAAGAGCATTAATATATGCAATAAAGACATTATTATTACTTTCCTGACACATAAATGGTGAGTAATCACCTTTTAATGTGTTTGTTGTGAATATGCTGGACAAATTTACAGAAAGCAATGTATTGTTCTCTCATTTCTATTAATGGACACCTCGTGTGGACTGAATAAGACATGGCATCCTCTCCCTCTATATATTTCATTTCCCCAACTTTCAGAGCTGTTTTTTGTACCTGCTAACCAGAAAGGTAACCACAGCAGGGTTGTGTTTTAGTAGCATATATGGGTAGCTATGGGACCTATGGATGCTCCAGAAATATAGTATAAACCTGGATGATCAAATAAAAAACTCTAATGGGGAACTCTTTTCCAAAGCTGGAACTGTCCTATCTTTCCTGGGGATTATGTACAAGAGAACTGGGAGGACTGGGTTAACCTCCCTGGTGGGTAAAGCTGAACAGTGCAAATCACAGGAGATGCAAACAGGTGCATTGCCTACCCCAAAGAGAGCCCACACTGTACTGTGAGTGACACGGCTGTTCCAGTGGGGATAGCACTAGCCAGTACCTGGAGGATTGGTGTCCTATCTTCAGCCACATCTCTGATTCTCCCACAGATTTTTATTAGCTTCTCTTTTATTTTAGCTCACCGTTTTGCTAAAATAGTTCAAATTTGGTCTCTGTCACTTGGTACCAAAAAAATTACATCTTATGCAGCATCGAGAAATGCCTCCCAGAAAAGGTTGATTAAAGGCTGAAGAGAGAATGAATGAGGATGCTTTGGTATGAAGCCTTCATTTGTTGAAGTTAAAATCTGGGCAAATAACATAAATGGAAGTTTATTTTTCTAGACAATAAAAATAAGACCATAAATGTGAAAACTGTCTATAATTTACTGAAATACATGTTTCATGAGGGCAAAGATAAGATGGCTCTTTTGCCACTGTACATGAGCAACTAGAAGAGAATTCTGCACAGGGTAGCAGTTTATTCTATATTTATTTAGTGAGTTTTGGATTTATTTCTTGCACTGCTTTTACTCTCATTACTAGCATAAAATACTATTTTTTGAACCCTCACTATAAAGCAACCTCTATACTGAAGTGCCACTAAAATCTCATTTTCCTTTTTACCAGACCTTGGAATACGGCCCAGGAGCAACAATTGATAGAGAGGATTTCCTATGGATTAAACAGTTGCTGAAGGGCATATCAACCTTATGTGTTGCAGCAGGATTTGAACTCAGGATTATTGGTCTCTAAAATGTGTGCTGGGGCAGGGAGCTGGCTCAGTAGAATAAGCACTTCCCTTGCCAGTGCAAGGGTCTGAGTTCAATCCCTAGTTCCACAAACAAAAAAAAATAAATTAAATATGTGCCCTATTCCATAATAATCATATGCTTTATATTTCCCCACAAGGCAGAAATCTCCTCTATGTAGTAAACTGAAAAGTTGGTAGAATTCATGTCGTATTTTGATTACCTTGTGATTCTATCTTGACATATGAAGGATTTAATGAACACAGAATTAGCCTATGTATTATAGATGAGAGAAGAAGCTCATGGAGCTGCTTTTAGTGAGCGCCAGGCAACCTACTTGAAAGTATAGAAGATCACTCTTCCTCCTCAATTTTCATCAGGAGACTTCGTAACACCCCAGCCCCTTGCCATAGGAGGACTTCATGAAAACCTCTTGAAAAATATATTCTCAACCCCGTAGTTTCCATCCAACCGCAAGGACCTACAAATGGCTGAAACCTTGGAGAGTTCACTGGAAATGCTAGGGAGCGTTACTGAAGGACATACCTCCCGCCCACCCACTGGAGGCATGACCAGAGGCAGGTTCTTACTTGTCTCCTAGATGGAATCAGCACAGTTGAGCCCTATTTATCCACAAAGCTAACTTGCATAAAAGTAAACCTTTCATTAACTTCCTTTCTTCCACATCTTGCTCTTGCAAACTTCTTCAGAAACTGCCAAAATAAGTACTGAATTCTCAATCTGGGTCCCTAAAAGAAGGGATATGATTACCCAACAGATATTTTTTTTTTTGTCTTTTTGAGACAGGGTCTCACTATGCAGTTCAGGCTGGCCTTAAGCTCACTTTGTAGCTCAGGCTGGTCTCGAACTCACAACAATCCTCCTGCCTCAGCCTCCCAAGTGCTGGGATTACAGGCATGCGCCACCACGCCTGGCCCCAGGTAAATTTAAAAGAAGAAACTGAGTATTATTTATTATATTCCTCTCATTTGGGAATAGCAAGGTTATATGATGTACACACTTACACTACACCCTGCCATATATCAGGCTTGTATTAATTCAGTAGAGATGGACTAGAATATTTTCAGGTCCTCACAGGTCTAAAATAATTTTTTCCAGTAAGTTTTATGAGCAACTTGGACAATTTGAAAGTCACTGAAATTAGATCCATAGGAATCATAATGCCCAAAAGTTGGAAATACATCAAATATCTATCAACTAACATATGGGCAAAATATGTTATAACAATGGAGTATAATATTATTTAGCTCTACAAAGGGCTGAAGCTAATTCAGTTTTTCTACGTAACTGGTGGAAAGGAATTTTAAATGTTCTCAACACAAAAACGTTATAAATGTTTGCATGAGAAATTATTTACTTTGGTGTAATGACTACATATTATACACATGCATTGAAATACACTGTTGCCCAGCTGTTATACACTAATATGTATAATTACTATTCTTCAATTAAAATAGAAATATATTTTAAAAATAAGTACCAGCACATACTACAGCATAGGTAAACCTTGAAAGCATGGTGGATGATGAAAAAAAGTCTGTTTTGGAAGACTGTATATTTTGTTTCTATCGACGTGAAATAAGTACAACAGGAAAATCTGCAGAGTTAAAAGTAAATTAGTAATTGCTTGAAGCAGGGGCATGGGATTTGGGAGGTGGGGGGAAGGAGATTATAACTAAAATATATGGAATTGCCTTTTCAGGTGAGGAAAATATTCTAAATTCATCTGGAATGATGGCTTTCAGTATCTGCGAAAATACTAAAAATCACTGAAATGCATACTTCAGATGAATTATATAATATGCAAATTATAACTCCAATAAAAGTTACAAAGTTAAGCTATATGATGATGTAGAATCCTAACATTAAGGGGTGATGGGTGGGAAATATGAAAACTTCATGACATTTTTGATTTCTCTCTACTTGTCATTTTCTAATTAAAGTAGGGGGCCTGAGAGTATACGGCAGGGATTCCTCTGTGTCTGGGAGTCCATTTCTTCTTGAAATATTGATTATCCTCCCTGTCTTTTTTTTTTTTCTAGTTTTCAGATACAAGGTTTAACCTAACATGGTGCTGTAGTTCTAGTGGTGAGATTAATAGTTCTATCATTACCACTTAACAGACATAATAACCCAACCTAGTTTACAGTATCAGGGAGGTTTATAAGCAAAAAAAAGAAAAAAAGAAACAGAACGACATTAGCAATGGATGCTAAGGTGGCATTCCTCTGGAATTACTTATTCTTGTTTCTTTTGTGCCCCATTACAGACTTTTTCATTATTTTGCTTTATGAAAGTGGTTCCATTTCACCAGAATTGCATAGAGGCCATGAGTTGCTGATACAAACTTTCCTTTCCTCCTACAGTGCTCATTGGAAGCCAGCATAATATTTCTGTTAGTTGGTCTGGAGACAGTTCTGTATCTAATTATGGGGTTAGTTTTCTTCTTCTGTATTAAAATTTTCTCCACCCACGGAGGGTGTTTCAGAGATTTGCCAAGGAGGCTTTCCTGATCTCCCTTATTGCATTGTGAGAAGCCAAGTGAACAAGGGAAGTACCCTTGCTGGAGAGGGTTCAGGTTTCAGTCCACTCTCCAAACTTAGGGGGCAAAGGAGGCTATAGACAATCCATGCAGTCCTCTCAGGCTTAAGTGTTTTCTTCTTTCAAATGAGAGAATGGGCCTAAATCATCTCTAAATTTCCTCTCAAGCTTGACATTCTCCAGAATGCAGGCATTTTCCTGAAGTTTACTGACAAGGAGTTACCAAACAACAGAGGAGTGCTGATATGTTGTTAGCTAATGTTATCTCTCATCTGTTTGCAGCTTGTTGTTTTGAAATCATCACTGGAAGAAGCTCAGTGTTCCAATGTCTTCTCTGCAAAGAGGTGTCAAGAATGCAAACGGAGAAATGTGGAGGCTTGATCCTTCCAACATGGGCATGAAGGCTGCCATTCTGTTAGGAGGGTGACACAGACACAAAGAAATCAACTGAGTCCTGGTCTCAATGCCTGAAAGATGAACATTACATAAGTGCAATTTTTACTCTCTGTGTTAATCTTGGCTGAGGTAATCGCCTTCCTTCTATTTTCAGTGTGTTGGCAGTGCTCTGTGGCCTACTGACAGTAGTTCAATAAAAATAGAGATCATACCCAAGAGAAAGAAACAAAACAAAACAAAACAAATTAAAAAACCCTGCAAATTTCACCCATGGCCGATGCTCTGCTTTTGTTCATTCCTACACTCCATTCCTCAAGTGTGAAGTGGACAGCAGTATCTGTTAGAAGGCCACACCTCTTGTAGTTTATATCTAGATGTCCCTCAATAGCCTCAAGGACTCAAAGTGGGGCTTTTGGAAGGTGCTCAGATTATGGAGCACTACTGTTGGCTCGTTCTTAGGAGGTGTGATCTGCTTAGAGGCAGGTTGCCAGGGACTTGCCCTAGAAGGATGTGTCTTTCTCTCTGGATCCGTGCTTCATGCTCTGTTTCCAGGCGTCTGTGACATGAGCAGCTTTTCCTCCACTACATCCCTCTGCCAAACCATTCTTCCTTGAAGCCAGCCAACTATGAATTAGCATATGTGACAAAATATATCACTCCTTTAAAGTGAGGATGGCAAGCACTGTGACCAGGGTGACCAAGTGACTAGGTTACCTCTGTGTACAGGGTACCTGGCAGTGATTCCAGCAAAGTGGGAGCTTTCAAAGCAAAGTCATCTTGAAAGCACACTGTTCCCTGTACACACCATGTTCACTCAGGCCATAGTCACCTTTCCTCTGCACTATAGAACAGAGCCAAGTCTTGTCTCTGAGATTAGGTGTTTTCACAGTAGGCCAGATCACACTGTCATCTGCTCCACTTCCTAGCCACTGCCTTCCTTCAGAACCCCATTATTTCTCATCTCAGGGCTGCAGCACTGTCCTAAAACCTCTTACTATGCTTCTATCCTTACCAGCCTTCAACCCTTATCTTCATAGCAGCTGGTAGGCTGTAACATGACTGAGACAAAACTTGTTCATTTAATTGGATATGTAACAGATGAGGTTTGTCTGTTTCACTTGCCTCACTCTGCCATTCTTCTTCTGTGGTTCTTCTTCAGGTGCTTTTCATTGGGATACTTTCTAATTTCTCTAACTCTGTAACAGCTTCTGCTATGTTTTAGGCATCTCTAACCAGAAGTTCTTGGAGCTGGCTTTCCTAACTCCCCAAGCAACCTGAGGATGATTTCCACCTTATTCTCAAGGTTCCATCTACATTCAGTGTTGCGAAAATCAAACTAACACTGTCAGATGAACCCAAGCATGATTATCTGGAGACTTAAGCCGTGTGTGGAGTCCCCTTCTCTTTAGTACCAAAACAGATAAAGATGCTCAATAAAGGCCTAAGAAAGAGAATAGAAGAGCAGTTCTGAAACATCCAATATATGTTTGGCTGTGTGTTTGTAAACTTTCTCTTCAGGGCTCACAGTTGGGGCACTGGGGCAGGGAAGCAAGGAAAGAGCAAACAGTTCATAAAATGAATTAGAAGAATAGCAAAAATAATCAAAGGATGAGTAAACAGCATCAATTACAATAATAATGATAATGACTGATAATAATAAGTCATATATATTAAAAAGGACAAAATCCATAAAATTTTCAGTTCTTGAACAGCAGATAATATGCCATGGAAAGAAAGGAAAACTAAGATTAATTTTGAGGAAAAACCTTTGATTCCAAATGACTCTCACTCCTTTACTGAATGGTGAAACTCTGGAATACTTACTATTAAAACTTCTTATATACTTGAGAATGAGCTTGATGATTAGGGATCTAGCACAGGAATAGAATAAAAAGCAGAGATGTTACTAATCAAGGGAAGTCCTATAATTGCTCTGTATGAGTTGTATAAGTAAAAGAAACTCCATAATAGATAATTTTACATCCAAGAATTTAATCATAGATCATTTTAAAATTATTGTTTAATTTTGAAGTTTTAGTGTGGAAATATGGAAGGTGAGTCTGGACCAGTATTAGAGAAGAAATTATGTTAAGTCTTGAAGAGTGTATTGCAGGGTTAGTATTTACTCATGAAGGATATAAAATCTATTATAAAATTCTGAACAAAGTATTTTATAGTCACATTTACAGGCTAGAAGCAGCCCTCCAACCTTGTACTAAACTAAATTAAAATGGATCAGAGATCTAAATACTAAAAAAAAAAAAAAAACACTAAATTTTCTAGAAGAGAGAGTAGACAGAACTCTTGAAGACATAGGCGTAATCAGAGTCTTTATGAACAAAATCCCAGTCACATGCGGAATATTACAATGAATCAATAAAAATTGGATGTCATCAAAAAGCTTTTGCACAGCGAAAGAAACCAAGATTGAAGAGACGGCCCACAGAGGAGAAAAACATTTTACCCGCTGCTCCACAGACAAATGACTAATATCTAGAATACATAAAGAAATAAAAAAAATCAGACCACCAAAATTAAAAAGCCCAATCCTGAAGTAGATATCTGAAGTGAACTCACTTCTCAGATGAAGAAATACAAATGGAAAGTAAATTTGTTTTAAAAAGAAATTGTCACTGAAGAGATACAAATTTTAAAAATGGCTATTATCAAGAAATCTAGGGGCCAGGAAGATGGCTCAGTAAAATAAGCGCTTGCCTGGCAAGTGCAAGGGCCTGAATTCAATCCTAGTTCTGCCAAAGAAAGAAATCTACCAATAACAAATGTAAAAAGAGCTCTGAGGAAAAAGGTATCCTGCTCTACTGCTGGAGACCAGTGCAACCACTGAGGAAAACAGTGTGGAATTTCCTCAGAAAACTAGGACTAGAGATTGCATTTGAGTTAGTTGTTTCCCTTCTTGCTACCTTCCTGAAAGAAATAAAAGTATCATACCAGAGTAATATGTGCTCACACATGTTTACAGCAGCAGTTTGCAATGGCTAAATATTGAAAACAGACCAAATATCCCTCAACCAATAAATAAATACACATGTGGAGATTTTTTTATACAGTGTTGTTCTACTCAGTCATAAGGATAAAACCGGGACATTTCTAGGTAAGAAGATTCACCTTGAGACCATAGTCTTTTAAGTGAAATAAATTAGACAAATATGTACCTATTTTATTGTCTCTCTGATCAAAGAAAATCAAGATACAAATAAGAACCAAAATGTGTAAGAGATTATGAAAGAGGAAGAAGCAGTCTGAATGAGAAAGGAACTAGGCAGAGAAGAGGGGGAAAGCAAGAAGGGAAAGGAAAATCAATGAGGAAAAAAGATAAAATGTAAAAATGCTTCTGTGAATAAGGAGGGAAAGAGTTGAAGAGAGGAGATGAAAATGGTAATGGAGGAATCAACATGTATTATGTACAGGTACAAATTCTCTGTGGTGAATATGATCAGTACATAGATTTTTTATGTATGTATGTATGTATGTATTTATTTATTTATTTTTGCAGAACCAGGGATTGAACTCAGTCCCTTGTGCTTGGCAGGGAAGTCCTTATTCCACTGAAGCATCTCCCTGACCCTCAGTATGTAGATTTAAATTGTACCATTATAATTAATTTTAAAATGATGTAAGGAAGTTGTAAGGGGAGGTAAGGAAGTTATAAAGGGAGAAAGGGAATAGTGAGATGATCTACAATTCTCTAGGAGACAAAT
The DNA here is from genome assembly GCA_004027165.1 of Ctenomys sociabilis. NCBI lineage: Eukaryota > Metazoa > Chordata > Mammalia > Rodentia > Ctenomyidae > Ctenomys > Ctenomys sociabilis. The sequence continues at coordinate 36,829 of PVKA01013048.1, read as the reverse complement.
GGACCAATACTTTAGGGTAAAATAAGGTTTCTGATTTCATCCAACTAACCGGCACTATTGAAGAATCCCAGCCCCTCTATGGCCAACACAATAGGCTGGCCATCTAAGAATCATTGTCTTCCCCAGCCTTCTTCTCACAGAGACTGTACCTTGTAACAAAGACCAAAACTCTACTTTCTAAGCAATGCTGTGATGGAGGCTGAGCGTTATACATGATTCTAGTTAATACAACTAAAGGAAAGCTTTTTGTATTTTTTTTAATGAAGACTTTTCTCCTCATATAAGAATCACAAGAGGAACACCATTCTTATTACTAGTCATATGATTTGTCCTATCAGTATGTGTTTCCCGGAATCAGGGAAGTTCTCTTGAAACCATAGAGGGAAGTCTCTGGAAAGAAAATTTGGTATATTGAGGATGGAGCACTGGAAGGACAGAAAGAGATTCTGTTTTTATTGACAATATTTGAGCTATTAAACCAGCCATACACCCACCTCCATCTAGATTTTTATTATATAAGACAGTGCAAACTTATGTTCTTACTAATCAGCAGTGGTCAAAGAGTCACCTGTACACATAGCACTTAGACTTTCTTGAAACTACAGAATCTTAAGCACTACTATGGAAATATTGAATCAGAATCTGCACTTTAGATTGTCAGGACAAATCTAAGCTTTCTTAATTGATTATTTTATTGCTTACAGAAAGAAACATCCTAATTAATACTATGAGCACAATTCTTTTTATAAATAAAATTAATTATTCTTTCTTTTATTATCATACAACATTTGACTACTTATTACAAAATGAATTTTGCTTTGCCATGCATGTGTAGCAAATTGGCACCATCTACGACATTCTGATGCATACAACTTTGAAAACTCGGATAAGCTTTATTTCCTATTTAGCTTGTGTCCCTCTTGCTACTTAACAGTAAGCTCTGTGAAGCTAAATATTCAAAACTTGGTAAATGAAATAATGAAAGAATTATCATCTCTTTGCCATTCCTTTGGTTCATGAAATATTTAGGACCTCCAACAATTACACTAGAATGAATACATTCTAAAATGTGCTGAGGTAAGTCAATCATGATGGCAGATACTGGAAGTCCCAGAAGTCTGGGAAACTAAGGCAAACAGATTTTAAGTTTGAGCTCCTTGTAGGCAGTTTAGTGACTTAGCAAAATACTTTCAAAAAATGGGATGAGTGTGGAATGTAGTTAAACTCAAAGGAAGCTCTAGATTGAATCTTTTAGTAAGCTAAAATGTATTATGATGATCTACGTGGACTATTTTCTTAATGCAACCACAATGCCACAGAGCTCTTCAGAGTCAAGATGCTCAATGAACCTTGGGTGGGCAAGTTTATGTGGTGTGCCACCATTAATGCTATCTTCCCAGAGCTTAACTGCCTTATTGTCACTGCAGTAATAAGCTACTCAAGATTGTCCCTGGGAAAGTCTCCATATCTGCACTGTACATGCAAGTACTGACTTTCATCCACAATGTCAGGAGCAAAGGTCACCAGACCTAGTCCCCTTGGGACCATAGATGCTTAAGTTAAAGTAATCAGTATCTAGGATCTAATCCACCATTTAGCATAAAACATTGAGTACTTATACCACATGGAAATTCCAGGATTATTAGAATTCAGGAAAATAAAACAAAAAATGGAAGATACATTCAAGCTGACTCTGTGTTTCTTAAAAAGCTCTGGCCGTGGCCAAGTTTATAGAATTTAGAATGCTAGCATAAATATAGAAATTGATTTAACATTTTCATTTAGTAGATGCCCCCTATAGATTTAATAATGCAGAAACTCCACATATATGTCATCCAAATAGAAAATACACACACACTCACAAGTGCACAATGCATACACAAAAAATAGATTTTAGCAATTTTATAACACATGCATGAAAACATGAAATTTCATTTGATTTTGAACTTTGTCCATGATTTTGTGAAAGCACCCTCATAGATTACCCCATAACACTCTGTGGACTGACTTACCTCTTCAAGATTTGGCAAGGAAGCAGACTATGTTGAGGTTGCAAGTAAAGCCCAAACCTTAGAAGATGTCTAGCCTTTATTTTCAACTCCATTCTGTGTAGAAGCAGGACCGAGCCTTCTATCAGCCTTAGTATATTCAAGTAAAGATCATCTTTTTGAAGATGGACCTTCCTCAACATCAAATTTTGGGGTAGATAAGAAAAATCACACAATTACTTACATTAAATAGTTCCAAAAACATTCTTTGGAATTATATGTTATAATTTAAAAGAGGTTGCTACTAAATTTTTATGTTTCTTGTGTCAGTTCTATCTGTTTGCATGGACAGCTCTAACTGGAAAAAGGAACAGATGTGATGCGGCAATGGAATCCCCAGCAGTCCTGTGATTATTCAATATTTCCAACTGAGTGCCAAACTTTGTTGGACCAAATTGTCCAACAAACAAAGCCTGCAGAGACAGCTGTGGTTATTCATCCCCAACTGTCCTTTGAAAACTGGAAATTTCAGATACTATTTCAGAGCCTGAAAATGCCTAATCACAAATTTTGCCTGTTCAAATTAAAGTCTAAACTGAGAAAAATCTGTCCTATAATTGTTGGGGGCAATTTGTATTCTCAATATTTTGAGGCATTATTCATTTAAAATTCAGTGGAAGTTAATTCCCCAGAAATATGAGGTTGGTCAACTAATTTATACTTGCTTTCAAATTGGGTTAACAGATGCAATGTTCACATCTATGAACAACATATAGAAAGCAATAAAGATGGGACAGGTTTAACAGGTTCCCAAACTCACATAGTGACAGAGTAGAACCAAGGCCACAGATTCTAGGTCACTTTTGCTTAGACGGTGATTTTCAACTGGTGGCAATTTTGAACTGCAGGGAACACTAGTAAATGTGTAGAGACAATCTTCGCTGTTATAATAAGGAAGAAAGTGCTATATACATCCAGAAAGCAGAAGCTGTGGCTGATATTGAATACTCAAAATGCACAAAGCCAGTCCCTGCAAAGCAGTGCTAAGACTGAAAAGCCTAACAGTAGAAAACACCTTCAAATGTAAAGGGTTGCATATAAACACAGACAAAAACACACACATGGACATGAATATATCACAAGAAATAAAATAACTGCCTACATTTTGCATAACGTTTACTTTCCACATAATTAAGAACAGTAGTAACAACTAACTTTAGATTTTTCTATGACTACTCTTTTATTGATACTTTAGCTTCAGTGTCAACAGATCCTTGTAGCTCTACCTGCAAACTATGTCCCCAAACTGGCTGCTTTCCCCAGCCCCTGATCGCTCTGCTCTTATCATCAATTTTAGCATGGACCAATGCATTAGCATCATGAACGATATAGCTCCTCTCCCCCGATGGTCTGTTTTCTCCTCAGCAGCCATAATGATCTTAATGGAAACACGACCACATCACTTTCTTGTTGTAAAATTAAATTGTCCACTGGGACAAACACAATATCTCAGAGCATTATGGGAACCAATTTTTGTTTAATACAATTAATAGAATATTATAGGTTGAATTAAACCTGGGAAGAAAGGAAGCTCAGTTGTGTATAATAAGTAGGATGAGCTGATGTGTCCTAGTTGCTCAGCACCTCTGGTAGAATCCGTTCCCTACTTTGCCATTCATTTTGCTCTCTGTGTCATCAACCTAGAGATCTTAGGACCTGTCAATCATGCCTCACCCTGGGGGACTAGAACCAGTTCACCTCTAATAGGAATTCTCTTCACCAGCTATGCATGGTTTCCTTCTTACCTTATTCAGGTCTCAATAAAGAACCATTAGAACACAATATGAGCTTAATTACTGTCCTCAACTAAGCACAGGGGACATTCTGCTAAAAGTTTAGGTTCATTTCCCAATATCTAGCATCATAACCTAGTCTTCATTGATTAGCACACTCTTTTCCATCTGTCTGCCCATTACAAAGGGAAATATGTGGGCATGACCTTTTTTACTTAATTTTGTGTATTTAATACCAAGAATAGTTACTGACACAGAAATTGTTAGATTAATACACGAATAATGAATAAATGAATGTATTTCTTGACTTAGAAAAATGTTCTCTGGAAATGTGAGTATAGGCAGAGTAGAAACAAAAACTATAGATTCTTCTAAAAACTTATGACTATGCTTTTTTCCCCATTTTTCTTGGTGTCAGGGATCAGAACTCAGAATCTTGTGCTTGCCGGGAAGGCACTGAAACTGCTGAGCTACCTCCCAGAGCCTATGACTTTACATTTTAAAAACCCAACATTATGAAAAAATCCCACAGTCACCAAAGACTGCTTGCTAAATTGTACTGAAGGATAACTATTATTTTAATTATGTGGTGAGTGTATTTTTGTGCACTGAATATTACAAATAAATTGTGATATTTCTCAACATTTTAGGAATCATAGAGAAAAGGAAACACATTTGTTTTATCATACGATGTACAATTAATCGTCTTTTTAAGAAATATAGAATTTTCCAGACAGTTTTGTGCTGACAATATTCAATGTGTAAATTCAATAGAAGTAGTAAAGTAATGATAATTCCTCCCCATTAATTTTGATGGGAACACGCTGTCTGATAAAACTTTAATTGCTTTGGGGTCTGGTTTCTGGCCAAGGAGATACATTTCTCCTCCCCAGTAAAAGTTTTATTTGGGAGAGAGAGGCTTCCAATAGTCCTTTGATCAGCAAGAAGATGGGTGTCATCTTTGTCTAAGATTTTCTGAGCACTGCTAGTTCCCTAGCTCTAACTCGAGCTCCCTAAAGAATGGGAATAGAGTGAAGTGAAGAAGATGTTGCAGGGGAGGAACATGAGACCCTATTCATCGTCACTGCAATTTCTGGACTCAGTGTGTGCTGGTACAATTTCCATAGACCCATAGTTCTCTGCAGGTCTTTTTGTGAAAGTGATTCTTAAGGGATATTCTCAGAAGGGCAGCACAGAAAGCAAAATATGGTAGGGGATGAGCTCAAAACAAATATTAAGTGGAATCTAGCTTCAGTCTACCCCACAGGAGCTCTAGAATATGAAGTGTCCCACCAAGTTGGCTTTCCTAATGGCAAAACGACCTTTCACAACTCTTTTATTAATTGGCTAGGGACCTTTGACTGCTCAGTGAGGTGGAACATGACCTCCCCTGAGGAAAGCTCCCAGCCCATGGTAGACAATTATCCCCAAGAAGGAGACCTTAGTAATAAGCCCTCAGATCACGTTGGGGTGCGGGAGTGTATCCCTATCCTCTAACAGGGATTTGGATGTAGACCCAATATCATTTGCCTCATATTTGCTACTGTCCCCAAAATTTGTGAATCATAGGTACAATTAAGATTTTTTAATGTCCCAAAGCACTTTCTCTAAGTAGCACTGCTTGGCATAGCATTATTCATGGTGGCCTTGAGAGTCATGTCTGGCATCCTGAGTTTCTTCTAAGGGAATTCTGCTAATGTACAGCAATACCCATATGGTATTTGCAATGCCAAATAATAGCGTCTCTCCTTGAAATGCTTCATGCATTTTACAAAGTGCCATTTTAACAAGTCTCAGGAAACAGCAGATGAGGTAAAGAATAAATGTAAAACACCTGATATAAAGATAAAAAAGAGTACATTTTATTAACAATTTTGAATACTAATTAAATGAAGCCAGTTCAGCAAGTCCTTTAGAAATCTTATTTGTGTGTATGTTCTTTTCATTTATTTTTATTTAAATCTCTGAAGCAACGTGATATAGCCTGGGGTTTCTTAGCCTCAGCATTATTTGCATTTTGGACCAAATAATTTGCAGCTGCTCTGTACATTGCACTATGTTTGGAAGAATCCCTGACTTCTACCCATAGATTGGCTCTGCTAAAGGCAAAAGTAATGCCTTCATCAGTCAGCTCATGGCCAGTCGGGAACCTGGCCTACCTCTTCATCTGCACACTGCTATGTGTCCCCTGGAAGCCAAATTGACCTCTGGTTGAAAACACTGACAGAACTTAAATAACCCATACCAATTTTTGTACTCATTGCAGGATCCACAAATATGTCTTGAGCAAACTACAAATTTTTTCTAAGCCCTGGTTTTCTCCTCGATGAACTGAGAATGACACACCTACCATATAAGACTTTTCTGGCAATTTGCATCGATAATATCAGTACAAAATAAAACTTGACCCATCAGTTTAATTTCTTCGCTTCTTTTCCTTTTGCACTAAAATCCTTTCAAAAGTGGCATATATAACTGAATAGTGATTATAAAAGGACTATTTCATACACATTATGACAGGGTATAGGGTTTAACTTCAAGGAACTTTAATTAATAAGAAACAAGTTTCTTCCAACTAATACTTTTTCAGTTTTCCTAACTATCCTTTGAGAAAAATATACTGAACATTTAAAATAACTAACACCTTCCAACTACTTAAATATGTGTTGGATTCTGCTTTAAGTACTTTATATGGATTATTCCTGAATAAGTGCTATTAGCTCAGTTTGCAGATGAGACAAAAAAAGACAAAGAGGTTAAGTAATTTACTCAAAATAACAGAAAATAATAGGGTTGGAATGTATGCCAAAGGATTTTTTTTTTTTTTGGAACGAGAAAAAGCTATGTTAGGATTTACAAAGATAGTTGTGGATAGGGAAGACAACTGCATGAACAGCAGCAATGAGTTAACAAAGTCTCCTGTCATTTTTCTTCTAGTGTCTGATTCTGGAAACAATTTTTCCTTGCACTGATAAAGACTTTAGAGGAAGCATGGAAGATTGAAGTTGTCTCTCTGTGCTTCATTATACCATTTCCAGTTCAATCTGCTACATTAAAATTAGTAAATTTATAAAATACTTTTAAAGTATTATCTTTCACATTATGAATACATTGAAGTCTTTTTGAAAATAAAAAAATTGCATTTGTCAGAAAATATTTTCTATTGTTTAGCTTGTCTATTGCTTATCCAGTGCTGTAATTTCTGAGATTTTTAGGGCATCTTAGATGAATGCATACGTCTCTGATGAAGAAATACAAATGGAAAATAAATATATGAAAACATATTCAACATCATCAGTCACTTGAGACATGCAAATTAAAACAATGCTGAGATTCCATCTCACTCCAGAAGAAGTGGTTATCACCAAGAAAGCAAACAATAACAAATGCTGCCAGGTCTGTGTGGAAAAAGAGCAATTCTCCACTGTTGGTGGGAGAGAAGACTGGTACAACCACTACGGAGATTCCTCAAACATCTAGCATTAGGGGTCCAAATTGACCCAGCACTTCCCACTATGGGTATAATCCCCAGAATAACTAAAAACATCATAGCAGAGTGATATTTATGCACCCATGTTGACAGCAATAAATGCTCCAGTTGCAAACTATATATTCAATATAGATGAATTTTAATTAAAGGAGGTATTTCTGAAGAATTGTACCTGGAAAAGGTATTAAAATCAGGAAACAAGTTAGTGACAGATCCAAGAATAGAAGCGAGGTCCTGAGGTCCATTGTGGTCTACTACACTTTACCATTTTGCCCCTTTCTTCTGACTCTGTGTCCCCTGTGGTTTGAGTGAAACATTTGTATTCATCCTGTATCTCTGAGTTTAATTTGAAGTGCATAGAGCTGTTGTCAGTGCTTTCTGAAAACAGAAGCATTTTCACCTACTGATGTCTGAAAGGAAGGAACAAAGGTTAAGTAATCAACTCCATCAGCGATTTCTACTTTACCAACATACATTATTTGATTTCCGTATAACCATTCCCTTTCTCATAGAAACTTTCTTCCCTTACATTTTCTATGTTTGTACTCTTCTCATTATAGTTCATTCTTAATTTCTTTGGCTATCTATCTCAAGCTTTTCAAGCTTGAATGATATTAAATTATCTAAGAAATAAGGTTCTGGATATAAGTCCTCACTTCTGATCCACTTCCTGTACAAACTTGAGTGACATTTTTCGCCTCTCTGTCCCTTACGCTTTTTATGCAGAAATGGGAAAAGTCACATGAGATTCATCACAGTTTCATTGTAAAAATAAATGTTATGCAGTTCTTGGCACAGTGTCCATTATTATGCTTAATAAACAGCATGGCCAGTATCATTATTATGATCATCATCAACATCATTATTATGATCCTCAAGATTTCATCCTTCCAGAAGAACTTTAACAGGATGAAAAACTAGACTTTTGCCATTTATTTCTGATGCATTAATTCAATGTAAGTGACAATCATGGAGTGTCTACTGCATCCAAATTAGTACCAAGGGAGACATTGGAATCTAACCTCCACCATGAAAGACATTGCATATTAATATCTGCACTTTAATGAAATGATCATGATGGTTATAAAGGAAAGAAGGAAGGAAGGAAGGAAGGAAGGAAGGAAGGAAGGAAGGAAGGAAGGAAGGAAGGAAGGAAGGAAGGAAGGAAGGAAAAAGATACATTATAATGAAAAATAAGAGAATTTTTATTGGTCTTATGGAAAAATAAAGCCATAAGAAGTATTTATAAGAATAAACCCTATTTTAAAAGCTCATTTTGGGGGTTGGATAAAACTGGTAGATGAAGAGTTTAGGAAGTGACAGTTTTGTCTGCAGCAGCTGAAGTGTAGCATGTAGCGCGGGGGTAGCTGGGATGAAACGTTTTACTGTTGAACTAGGTTGGGGTATCTTTTTCGTTCTGAATCTGCCCATTCATCCTCATCTCAGCACTATGTGCTCAGCGCAGGACATTATTCTCACTCACTTGGAGCACTGCGAAAGTTTCCTATGGGGCCTTCCTGCCTTCGCTTTTGCTTTTATGTCCCTGGCTCAAAATATCTTCCACACATTGACCAAAATAAGAATAATAATACTACACACAAATATCCTACAATTTCTATTTCTCTAGCATAAAAGCCAACCCCCTTTCCCTAGCCTGCTGGCCTTCACACCCTCTTTGTCTCAACGTCATTCACCTTCATTAACCGCATTCTTCTTAATCATAGTGGTCTGCCTGTGTCCCTTGAACAAGTCAAGATGATTACCACCTTTAAGCTCTTACCTTTACTGTTGTTCTGCCCAGACTTCCTCTTCCATTTTGCTTTGGATGATGACTTTCTCATTATCCAAGATGTAATACAAATGTCTCTTCTTTAGAAGAGAAGCATCCCCATGACCCTATTCAAAAGGTACCAACCTAATTATTCTCTGTACAATCCCATGGACAGTATTTGAGCCGTAGGATAATCCTGATCAATGGAAACATGATTATAGGTAGGTACAAGTTATATAGTTAAGCAGGAATGACTTAGTGACAGACTGAAGAAAGTAGACTTTGCTTTGCAATGGTGGGGATATGAATGTGACTGTTTTCTTTAAAAGCTTGCTTTTAAAACCTGCCTAAATTCTATTCTTTCCTCAAAGTTTATATCAAGCCCCAATTTAGAATACTATTATCCTTCATTTATCATTTGAAGAACTCTGTTTTCTCCTCTCCATATCTTGGAATTTTATAATTTATGTCATGTTGGCACAAATAATATGCTACAAAGAATCTCTTGGTGTTTGCCCATTTATCGTTCCAATAGATTTCCAATGTCTTGAGGAACTTTGTATATGACCTCTGCCCCATTGTGGATAGCATGTCTTTTATAGCACAGAAGTGATTTACCAATGTTTTTCTTTGTAGAAGTTCTATCAGGCCCTTTTAAAGTAATTTATATTTTTCAATTCAGATATATGTATTAAATATTCAGTATATGCCAGGCTCTATAACATATAAAGATCATTACCCAAAGAATTTCCTGGATTCAAGGTAATTCATAATCATTGTGGGAAAGCAAATTCTTTTTTTTTATATTTGTTTGTTACAGGGTCTCATTGTGCAACTTGGACTCAAAGTGATACTCCTGTTTTCAGCCTCCCCAGAGCTGAGATTACAAGCATGTGCCATCATACTTAGACTCAGTGTCCAGCTCAATGTGCCCTGGGGCTTGGCTGCAGTGACATGTGGTGCTGGGTATCAAACCCCAGTCTCTGCACATGCCTAAGCATGCATTTAGTCTGCTGAGCTATCTCACCAGCCCAGCAAATTCTTCAGTAAAAATGTTGCTATGTAAGTGTACACTGGGTCTAATGAAACCATGAATAGGAGACAAACCAATTCCCTGGTAAAATGATAAGAGTGGTCACATACAAAGGAAACTCATCTGAATCAGGACTAGCAAGATATACAGCGTTGCCTGCAGACAATGCATCACAGGTGGAAGAATGATGTAAGCCATAGCTCAGAGGTCTGGCTTTACAGTGACTGTGTGAGCAGTCTGTAACCTCCAGTGGCATAAGGATAGTATTGCCAGGCTCAAAGGAGTAGCGAAGACTAGGGATTTTTGAAAAAGTATTTCTGTGCCAGTGATTGTTTTGTATGAAGAGTATTGCAGAGGACATTAATCCACCTTCTTTCAGAAGGAGCTACAACAAAATTAACCATCATAATGCATATCCAGAGTGTGAAGACACTGGGCTGATCTTGTGGGCTGCTCACTTCCTGCTGATGCCTGTGGACGAACTTGCAGAGAAACTCTGAGCTGACACAGCTGTCTTCGATGTCTTCCATCTATGTGTTTTATGCAACTATAAAGGAAGCATAACCCAACCTGGATGGACTGGGTCCAACACAAATGTGAGATTCGGGCTTTGTTTACTGTGGCTCAACCCCAAAGTATTCCTGAAAATGTATTTTGTGTTGGAAGCTACAAATTCTGGTTCTAGTGTGGTATGTGCTTGCCTTAGGGATGTGGCTTGCAAATAGCACTGAGGAAAACCCAATGAATGACAAGATTCTCATCCTCAGAGCAGGAAGGATTCAGTCTCCATCACATAGGCATTGGCATAGGGTAATCAGGGTCAGACAAACACATTTCTGTTTCACAAAGCAAGAAGAAACAGGCATTGGCCAATGTTGTCTTAATGAAGAAAGGAAGACAAAATCACAGTAGAGATGAAATTTCATTCTCATTTTTCTGAACTTGATCATGCCTATTTAATACCTTAGAATAAATGCTTATGAGCTGGCAAAATATATAAACTGCTAATAGCTAACTGATGAAAATCAAAATGTCCTGGTTACTTTTCTCTCGTTGCTGGGACAAATTCCAGATACCCAAAATGAGGGAAGGAAAGGTCTATTTAATTCACAGTTATGGAGGTTTCAGTCCAGAATTATCTGGCTCCAAAGCCAAGTGTTATGTGGCAAAGAGCAACCTTTCATGGTGGTGGCAAAAAGCAGCAAAACAGAAAGAACAAAGGGGGGGGGGGAGTAACAACAATGGCTACAGAGAGCAAGTCCATCTCTCTTAAATGATATTGAGGCTGTCTTCCCTGAGCCATATGAAGACATGCAACCCTAGTAGATCATGAGTTAATCTCAATCTCTAGAAGTCCTCACCTCATGACTGCATGATGCTTAGGGTGAACAACTAGACTCAAACCATAACATTCCACCCATGGCCTCTGAAAGATTCATGCATAACCCTTTGTGCAGAAAGCATTTTAGTCCATTTCTAAAAGTTGCCAAAGTCATAACAGTTTCAGTATTGCTGAAAATTCCAAGTCCTAAGTCTCTTCCAAGACCTAAGGCAAACTCAGCTGTGAGACCCTCTCCAAATAAAAAGAAACACTTCTAACATTCAGTGGCAGAAGTTAAACATTGCCATTCCAAAAGATACACACAGTAGGGGAACACAAAACATTGGGACCAAAACAAGTCCAAAATCCAACAGGGCAGATATTAAATCCTATAGCTACATGTGGAACATTAGAATTACACAGTGCCCTCTCAGAGACACATTACCCAGTCTCTCAGACCTTCTTCTGAACCCTAGGTGAAACCCTTTTTTGTGGTGGAAACTAGGGATTGAACTCAGGCCTTTGAGCTTGCCAGGGAAGTAGTTATTCCACTGAGCCATCTCCCTGGCCCCCTAAGTGGAAACCTTCTTAAATTCACAACTCCTGCATTCTGCAAGCACCTAAAACCAAGGCCATGAGGAGCTGCCAAGGTTGGCTGCCAGCTGGAGCAGTAATGAAGCTTCCTGCTCTCTTGGCTTTTTGGATAGCCGACTCTGATTCTGAGGAATAAATTCTCCATGCTGGTGTCATTGTGGAACCCAATGTGGCTGCCACCACCATTCTAGAACACGGGGCTCTGTGGCTTTCCCCTCAGAGCAAAGTCCCTCACCTTTACAGTTCTGGTACTTGAAAGAGTGGAGACCTACCACGTCCTGTGATGCCCTCAGACCATCTTTTCCATTCTTTGTTCCCTCTTGGCAATGGAGATCCTCAGAGCTTTATCTTCGCAATCCACAGATTTATTGGAGCTTCCCTTCTGGCCAAACTCATAAAATTTTTAGATCATCCTGTTGGGCCCTTTGCTCTTTATTGTCAACATAAATCCAACTAAAAGCCCCCAACAGTAGCCATACTATTCCCTCAATATTTGACTGCTTTGACATTTCTTTAGAAAGATTAATCAGTCCTCCATGCTTAATCTCAGTTTCAGGTAAAGTCTCTGGACATGGGCAAAATGCAGAAAGCAAAATGAAGACAAACTTTCTGCCAAGCTAAAACATGCCTTGTGTGCAGTCCAATGATCAATACAGTCCTTCTCAGCAGAAACCTCCCCAGCCTGGTCTTTATGGGCAGGAATTCTATCAGCCTCTGGTCTTCTGAACTCTGACAAGAATCTCCCAGACAGAACAGCTGAAGCTGTTCCAGTGTTTCTCTTGTAGGTGACATCTCCAAATCGTTCCTACTCTTCCCACAAACCATTCCCAAAAGTTCACAATCCACATGGTCGGGTTTAGCCACAGCAATGACCCTACTTCTCTGGTATCAAATTCTGTCCTGGTCACTTTTCTGTCATTGCTGGGACAAATACCCAACACCCAAAATGAAGGAAGGATAGTTTATTTAGCTTACAATTACTGGAGGTTTCAGTTCATACTTAGCTGACTCCAAGGCAGAATGGCACATGGCAGAGAGCAGCCTTTCATGGCAGTGGCAAAGGGCACCAAAACAGCAAGTTTTGTTGCAAGAACAAAAGGGAAGAGTAACAGCAACAATGGCCACAGAGAGCAAGTCTGTCTCTCTTAAATTGTATTGAGACTATCTGCCCCTCGCTGGGTATAGTACTCACACGTATAATCCCAGCAGCATTTACACCTGTAATCCCAGCAGCACTCACACTCATAATCATTGTGGATCAAGAGTTAATCACAAACTCTAGAACTCCACCCCAAGTTTTAACAGCTAATAACCCAGCACTGAAATATGACAGTGAGGATTGCAGTAAATATTTCTTCCCCACACTGCTGAGTGAATGCTCTGAAGTAGCTGCCACATGGTGACTGACACTGACTCGATAGATCATAAAGAAGCCTTGCCACCCACAGCGCATCCTGATCCATTGCGCATCTCCTCTTGGCTGCCTTCTTGTAACCATGTTGCTCTCACTTCCCTTATTGTTTTCTAGTTTCATAAATGAACCACTTGTCTTCAAAATTTCTTTTTTTTCCCTTCTGTATTTTATAGAAGGGTCTAAAGTGTGTTCATGCTCTCACTATGAGATCAGACTCATAGTGATTCTCTTGTTTACAGCCTCCCAAGTGCTGGGATTACAGGCACTTGCCACCACGTCCAGTTGCCCAGTCTCAATCTCAATCTTAGCGCACCCCAGGGGCGGGACCAGCATGGCAGGCCTGGGGCTTGAATCCCAGCTCCTGCCCCTGCTTGCAGGCACTTTAATCTGCTGAGATACTTGGCCCTTGTCTTGCATTTTATGGAGGAAGTTGCCTACTACAGCTAGGGTAGACAGAAAGGCCTACAATCTGACCAGAGACATTTCTATGGAAAAGTAAAGAGAGGGTATAAAATATTTATTGAAAACCTGTTAGCAACCAGGTTGAACACCTTACTGTTAAGAACTATGGTCACCTACTTCCCCTTTGTGCTCATCTCAGCAAGTTCACGAGGGTCACCATGGAGTCCTTGTGTTGTTTGCTCAAGCTATGCTATTTATGGTGTCAGAAGTACACTCTGCCTGTGAACTGTACAAACCAGAGTGAGGTAGAGCAGATATCCCCAAGGCAATTCTCAACCAAATACAAATGACATTTAAATGAATAAACAAACAAGCTCCTCACACCTTGGAGAAACAGTTCCTGGGCATGCCTCCCCAGCTTCCTACAGGCTCTTGGTAAATCTAAGTCTCAGATATTCCCAGCAGCATGATGCCCATTGACATACTTTCTGAGCTGCTCACTGAGCTCTCGCAAGGCCTCCTGGGACCCTCTGCTTGATAAACAGCTTGTATCCAAATCGTTGTTGCCAGTGTGGCTTTGTGGGGACAGTAATACAAGACAATATACATGTTGCATTTGATGCTAACAATAAGCAACTGAGTCAGGTGATACATAATATTTATTTACCTTTATAAGTGTTTTATACATATAAACTCATTTAATTATCTAATTACTCTATAATCAAAGTATTAAATTTGTTCTTATATACAAGTAAGGAAGGCAAGGCAAAAAAGAAAAAAAAAATTAATAGTATTGCTCCTGGCTCCACATCTTCACAGCTTGTTACTAAAGAAGCCAGGATTCCAGGTTAGGCAGCATGGCACTAGAAATGATGCTATTTTTCATACAAGGAATCAAGGTTTGAAAGGTTAATTAAGTTGATTGAGACCTCCCCAAAGGCAAATGACAAGGCTAAGATCAGAACCGAAGGTCTGTCTATAGTCGGAGCTCTTTTCTTACTCCCACTAATGGAGTGTTTTTGGTGGACCATGGACAGATTTGTTTTTTACTGGTTCTCTAGATTTAGACTTGGATGTGCCTTCTGCTGTTCTGTCATCCGTGGGAGCTTAGTTCATTCCAATACACAATCCTGAACAGAAAGAAAAACAGCCCCTTGCATGTACACTAGGCAACCTCCTAAGCCATCATGTAGCCTAAAGCTGCCCCCGTGCTTTTCACCTGGATGCTTTCCATTACACAAAATTGCTTAAGGATGGAAACAAAGAAGCTCTTAGTGGTGCTTGATGAATTTGTTGTTTTAACAACAAAAAAAAAGCATAAAAAAAATAATATTGGGGCATTAGAAGCATCAGAGGCTTTAGTTTTCAAAATTCTTCTCTAAGTCACCTCTGAACCATTAGATGTGTAGCACAGGCAATCAGATGTCTGGTTCAAGTCAAAACTATGGAGCATGCGCCCCAACTCCGAGACTGACTTCACAGAGTGATGATAGCTGCCCTGGCATTTCCAGCCTTAAATGTGGATCAAAACGGAGTAAGGCACAGGAAAGCTTTTGTGAATACTACAGTGCTATACCATACTAGTGACACTGAAACATTACAAAGTAGGTAAAATGTCCTTTCTTTTCATTCTCCCAATACCTATTAATTAATATAACAAATGTTTGCTGTAAATATTCAAGGCTCTGGGTACTGTCCTAGGTTCTAAGAACGGAGAGAAAATAGACTAAATTTCTTGCCACGTATGCTAGCTTTAATAAAGTAAGTGAACTATTTAGTTTGCTGTCCGGTGATAAGTCGTCCGGAGAAAAATGAAAGAAGGGAGGAAAGACGAGGCACTGGGGAAAGAGGTGCAGTTTTGACATAGTGGCCAGGAAAGGCCTCACTAAACAGATGGCGTTTGTATAAACCCTGGCAGAGGTAATCAGTTCAAAATGGATTAAAGTCTGAAACATGAAACCTGAAACTGTAAAAGACCTGGAAGGAAACAAAGAAGAAATCTGATGACCCTTGTCTTGGCAATGACTTTCTAAATAGAACACCAAAAGCACACACAACAAAATAAGAGGACACAAGTGGGACTCCATAAAATTAGATGACAATATGCAAGATAACCATTGCTGATCTATCATCTTGTTTAGTGAAATTATGTTTCTCTTTAAAAAATAAAACATAAATAAATCAATGTAAATTAAAAAATAGTTCGAACATAGTGTATGGTCCATTAGTCCCTTTGGTGGACATGTATTTAAGAGAAAGGAACAGTTTGTTGAAAAGTACCTGAAGTCTCGTGTTCAGTGTCCTATTACCACTACCACCAGAATATGGAAACAAGCCACATGTGTATCAACAGATGGATAGATAAACACACACATCCCTATACCATGAAATATTATTCAATCTTTAAAATGGGGGATATTTTGCTATTTATAACAGCATGAACCTGGAATGAACCTGGAAGGCATTATGCTAAATGAAATCAGTCAGACATAGAAAGATAAATACAGCATAATCTCCCTTATGGGATGAATCTAAAACCCTTGAGCCACCTAAGAAGAACAGAATGATAGTTATGTCAAAAGTACAAGCCTGCAATTATATGATGAATGAGGTCCGGAGATCTAATGCACACCATGAAGACTACAGTTAATAATATTGCATTTTATATTTCAAGTTTGCTAGGAGAATAGGGCTTTACATGTTCTCATCAAGGAAAGTAAAGGTATGAGGTGATGGATAGGTTAATTAACTTGATTGGGGAAATCATTTCACAATGTATTCATACATCAAAACATCATGATAAATTTATACAGCGTTCAGTTGTCAGTCATTCCTTAATAAAGCTGAGAAAAATGACTGGAAGGGGTGACGGTGCAGACTATGAAAGGATACCCTACGATGTATGACACTCTTTGTTAGGTGCCATCCTCGTGACGAGCCCAACCTTGTTCTGCCCTCCTAAAGTTCCTCACAAGGTTCTTTGCAAAGACACAAGTGATTTTAGCTGGACCTGATCCTGAACATGTTTCTGCAAATGACTTGTAATCTAGCAAATTTTCATATCTGGATCTCCAGTTTGAAAAACCTGGGAAAATAGCCCAAAATATTTGCATAAAATTGGCAGCTTCAAAGAATCATTCTGCAAATCCAGCAACCATTTCAGACTCTTGAGCCCCAATTAGGGTTGTAATCATGAGGTAACTTTCACAGGCAAGGTGAACACGGAGCTGCTAAATCCTTCCCACTGCTATCTGCATGGGGAAGCTTTTCAGCAAGCTGCTTCTTACAGAGAGAAATTCAGCAGCACCTCTGGGGCTTTAGAACCACTCCTAGGAGCTGGGGAAATGGCTCAGTGGTATAAGTGCCTGACTGGCAAGCACAATTTCCAGAGTTTGAACCCCAGTACCTCCAAAAGAAAGAGAGAGAGAGAGAGAGAGAGAGAGAGAGAGAGAGAGAGAAAGAACCATAACTACTTCACCAGCATCCTCAGTGCCACAGAGCCTTGATTAAAATCAGTATCATCCAGTGCTTAATCAACATCTCCAGTAGTATAGCCTCACTGGCATGTGATCAGCGACTCCATCATACAGAACTGGCCTGATGATGGCACATGACATCTCTGGGCTACAAGAGAACCGATTGGGATGAATGTCTGTCAGTGCTAAATTTCTATATAGTTTACATTTTAGATATAGACAGCAACAGCCATAGCATTGACTAGAAATGCTAGTCAATGCATAGGGCCTGAGTTTTACTTGACAAGTGTTAGGTACAAGTTACTACACTTACCTGAATAGCTGCTCTTGCAGCATAGAAAGCCTAAGAAGACACTGAAAGAATCTCAGGCGCCCCAGGGCATATCCTTCCAGATAAGGTGAAAGGTTTAAAGGCAGAGTAAAAGAGCAGGGCTCAACATGCAGCTCTGGTTTATTTTATTTAAGCATATGGGCTCTAGTTGCATCCATTTACTGATAAAACTTCCAAATGTATTCTTTTTTATAGCTGAGTAATAGTCAATTGTATTGTCCCACTAGTGGAAGAATCTGAGTCAATAAAATATGAAAGATACAATGGATACTGTGAAAAGGAAATGAATGTGTTCAAAGGGAAGGAATTACTGAGATAAGGAGAAGGATGGAGTGTTGTGGAAAAAAAAATATATAGCATGTTTTGGATAATTGTACTGATGATTTCTGCTAGTCTATGGAAAGGCATAGTTAATGCCTAAACTTTTTTCTCTTATTAAGTTTTTTATAACTTTCTCCCCTATTTTGTATGTGTGTACCTGGTAATCTAGACAGCTAATTTGAAGAAAACATTATGCAATGCAACTAATAATATCAAATTCATATTATTTTGTTTAGTAAAATTATGCATCATTTCTAATTTTTTACTATTTTGATTATTTTATATTCTCTTTGAAAAATGAAAAAGAGCAGAGTGCTAATCTTATCCACACATATCTGGCATTTTTCTGAACAGACGCTTAAATTCTCTTGAGTTTTAGTGTTTCTGTGTAACATATGAAGAGGATTTTCTTAAAGATAAACCATCCTTAAAGAAGAAAAGAAGTTGCTACTGTCAGCTCCATAAGTGGGACCCTGTCAAGTGTACTGTTCATTGGATTCTTACTTTTTGAGTTTTTAAGCGAGACCCAAAATGTTGTTTGTGCTAATGAAGTACCATGTAATATTGGATGCATATTTACACTGTCTAATGTACAAACTAAGTTAACCATAATCATTTACCCAAACTTTCATCCTTCTTTTGCTATAAAAACTTCCAAAGTCTTTTCTTCTGACTTGTTGAAATGTGTAATAAATAAAAGTTAAATACAATCACCATATAGGGCAATACTACAGCAGAATTTCTTGTTCCTACCTTGCTATATTTTAGTACCCTTTGATCAACCTTTTCCCAATTCCTTCCCCAAGCTTCTTCTTTTAACCACTGTTCTACCCTCATCTTCTAATAAATCAACAGTTTGTATTCCAAATGTGAGACAGATATTGTGGTACCTGATTCCTGTGCCTGGCGTTTCATCAGTTGTTGCAAATAGCAGGATTTCACTCTTTTTTATGGCTCGACAGCACTCCATTGTGTGTGTGCCACATTTTCTATATCCATCCATCAGGTCATGAGTACTCATGTTGTTTCTATTTCTTGGCTAGTGTGAACAGGGCTGCAATGGACATGGGAGTACAGGTGCCTCACTGAGTTCATTTCCTTTAGATATATATCCAGTAGTGGGATTGCCGGACCACATGGCAGCTTCTCTTTAATTCTTGTAGGAGCTTCTGTGCTGTTTTTCATAAGAGATATATTATATTTATTTATTTTTACTGCAAATTTTTTTCTACTGCTTTAATTAGAACAAGCTTTATACTAAATTCAGATGAAAGAGGTTTTTGTAATACTTAGATTTACATTGTATACTTCTATAAAGAAATTTTAAATTAGCACTGAACTCTGGTTACTCAGTATTGAGTATGTTTACATACATGTTCCCTTTTTTATATCTCCATCAGATGGATGTTTGTTAGAGTTCTTTAGGGGTTCCAAGGGTGGAATGTTAAGGTTTGTGTGTATTTAATACACACACACAGAGACACACACACACAGAGACACACACAGAGAGAGACACACACAGAGAGAGAGAGAAAGCCTCATGAAGTCATTGAGGCAAGTTCTATAGTTTGTGTTTAATTCATGATCCAAGGCTGGGATTAGGGGTCTATGTACATCTGGGATTATGGGTGTCACCAGCTTGGTGTAGCCCAAATGTACATAAGAGAGATAGAGCGACAGACTTGCTTTCAGTAGACATTGTTGCTACCTCTATTTTTCTCTCTTCTCTTTGCTGCTGACATGAACGTTTGCTCTCTGCCCTGTGCCCCTCTGCCTCAGAGCCAGCTGAGTATGGACTGAACCCTCCAGTAACTGCCAGCTAAATAAACCTTTCCTTCCTTCATTTTGAGTGTTGGGTATTTGTCCCAGCAATGAGAGAAGAGTAACTGAGACACTGTTATAAAATCAAGTTGGTATTTTAAAATGAGTATTTTATTTCAACTCTGCACTAATCATAAAGTAGTATTACATATATAACTATTTCCCAGTAGCAAGTTATCCTAAAATTAGAAGTTTAAAATAACAAAACGGATTGTCTTACCCTGCTTCTGAGATTCAGGAATCCAAGGGCAACTTAAGTGAATTGTTCTACTTGAGAGTTGCTCTGGAAGTTGAAGCTAAAACTTTTTCCAAGTTTGTACATATTCTGGAGCACTGACAAGTTGGAAGATCAATGCCCACTCATATTATGGCAGGAAACCGCAGTTCCTCACCGCCTCGGTCTGCCTTTGGCATTGCTCACCAAGAGATGACTGGGTCCACCACTGTGAGTGATGATAAGGAGAAAGGAATGGAAGGAGAGAGGCTGGAGGGAGGGAGAGAGGGGGGAGACAGAGAGAGATACACACACACACAGAGACACACACACAGAGAGACACACACAGAGAGAGACACACAGAGAGAGACACACACACACAGAGACACACACACACAGAGACACACACAGAGAGAGACACAGAGAGAGAGAGACACACACACACACAGAGAAAGAGACACAGAGAGACAGACACACACACATAGACACACACACACACACACACACACAGCTCATTGGTTCATTTTTTTCTGTAGAACCCTGACTAATGCAATGTGAGATGAAATACATCTCCAGACTCAACAGACTCACTAGCACATTTCATACTATTTTTCTCATAGCATGGCAGGACATTACCTAGTTTAGAAACTGAGAAAACCTGATGGGGAGAGAAAGAGAGAAATGAACCATAAATGTTGGAATCACTCCACAGCAACAGAAAATATGAAACTCCTGCTGTTCCTCACACAGATCTGTAACCACAATTGCTCTTGCCCCTTTTAAAAATAGCACTTGGAATCAAGAGTGTTTCTAATACAGCATTTTGCCATCTTCATTTCTAAACATGACTAAGCTATACATATGAATCCTGTGTGGATAAAATTATCAGAATAATTCAGAGCAGAGAAGAGGCAAGTTTTACTAGGAATTCCAGAAAAGGGTTAATTATTCCTTCCTTCTTTCAGCTAACTTATAGGAAACCTTTTGTATGAAAGCACTACTTATTTGAAAGAATTAGCGCAAAAATATTCAATTTTCAGGTCCTCTATTTCAGAAATTCTGTAATATATCTTGATACTCATAGACTTAATAGATTGTCATAAGCTCAATTTATCCATTTCATCAACGGGTATTGCTGTCACCCACTGTACTAGACACTGGTGAGGTAAAGATGTATCAAAAGTTGTTTATCATGAAGACCCTGGGTTCTGGGAGTGGAATGAAGATTGAGGTGGATTCAGGTTGGTATTAGGAGAAAATAAAGACAGAGTCTGCAACAGCTTTCTGTTGGGCATATCACAGCAAAGGAAAGGCTGTGAATGATTCACTCTTCTCATTCTAATTCTTGCTTTCCCTACTCATTCCTTTTGGGAGGCTGATAGGTGGTGTACACTGAGACAATTTAGGCTGCGATAAGTGTGTGACCTGCATGCAAAGAACTGCTCTGCAAAGCACAAAATGGAAATCTAAATGGCAACAAAAGAAGTAAAATAAATTACTACAGTATGTTGGCTCTATTGTGGTACTATGTTACCTATGTTATTATTCTATGGCATTTATCTTTAAAACAGTCTCCTGAGGAAGTTAGTATAAGTCCCATTTTAAAATAAATTAGGAGATATTCAGAGAAGTTAATATTTTCCAGGGTTAACCTTAGTCATTGGAGGGACTGGGTTTTGAGTCTGGATCTACAATGTCCTGTACTCCTGGCATCGGAAGGAAAGAGTTGAGGTGTTTCAGGGGAGAAATGGCGGAGGAAACAAAACCTGCTGATATAGTGGAACTTATGTTTAAAATATAAGAAAATATTTTAGCTATAGAAAGAGCAATGCAAGGGACAACCCACTCAGTCCCCTCTCCTGTCCCACTCTAGGACAGGAGCTTTCTTTCCCTCAATACATATATTCTTCTCGTAACCTCAAAAAAAGAAAAGGCAATGCAAATCACTGGACCAAGGTATGTTAAATGCATGAAACTCCTAGGGAAACACAGAACAGTCTGATGGCCTCACAACATGGGAGCACGGTAAGAGACACATCTGAAGATAGACACACCCAGGGAAGGTCTTTCATTCCCTTAATCAGGCAGAAACACAAGTCCGTTTGGGGGCCTCAGAGACAGAAGAAGTGGAGGCAGAGCTTGGCTCCAGGTACTATGACACCATGACACCATCCTTGTACCCAGGATTTATTCGCATTTTGTGCTTCATTGGCTATAACCTGGGAATCAAATTTTAGAGGCTACTAGTACCCAGATCTCTTGATTGGGTTTGATGATAAGAAAAAGCATCAGAGAGAAAGCAAGAAGAAGATGAAGCTTGCATACCAGCCTGGTGGATCATAAATGCAAGAGCATCTGGCTATGCCAAGAAGAAATTTCTAGAACCTTGGAGCAACACCGATGATGTCCCACAGCAAGACCAGTCTGGACACAGCCACTCTACAAACCAAATATAGGATTTGTTAACAATCTTATAATATTCCCACATCAGCCTAGATTAGAAAAAAATCCTCAGATAGCTGGCTTGTTATTTTAAGAGTTCATTATACACTGGGAAACCCAAGTGGCTTGCTATTTGCAGAGGCAATATGAGTCCAAAACAATAAACCCTGACCCCTTTCTCATGGAGGTAAATACAGTACTGTGGAGAAAACCACTGGTTCTAGAACCAATGTTTCTGGTATAAGCTCCAGCTCTTAGATTCATTATGTGATCTTGTACAAAATGTTTAGCTACTATGAGCTTCAAGTTCCTTAATAATAAAACAGACCTAAGAAAATAAGCCCTCATTTTAAAGGAAAGGCAATCTATTCCAGTGCAGATATGTGCAAAAATGAGCTATACAAGTGAAAATCACTGCAATTAAAAAGCAGTGAACATTTGAATTGCCTGAGAGATACTCAAGTCATTTTAGATTATTAAGGAAATGCTCTTCTACTCTGTCCAGCTGCAGTATCATAAGCTGAACACTGTTCTGTGACCCATGCTTTAGGGCTCTACAAGTGTAACAGTTGATTTTCTTCAGGGCCAGAAATTCTGTATAGCAACTTCAGCCCCTCTGTCCAGTGGGCAGAAGGGAGTAGTTTCAGAAACTGCTAGCACTTCAGGAAACATCTCTGCTTAACTTTATATTTACATGTTAGCACATATTTGAGATGATGACACCCAGGTGCATTTTCATTTAAGTGTACCTTGAACCAACAATGTAGATCCAAAATGTGTTTTTTATTGCTTGCTATGGTTTGAATGGCTTGATTACTACCCATTGGTAGTTCTGTGCCTTGAAAAAATTATTTAATATTTGTATGTCAGTGTTCCCAAATCTGCGACATAAATAGAACCACTTTTGTAGTACTATTATTATGATGATTATATACACACATATTATATAATATATTATATACATTATATGTATATAATAGAGTAGAACATAACAGCCACTCAGTAAACATTAGCTTATTTATTATTTTTTATTAATTTTATTGAGAAAAAAATTGACAGCTTCAAAGCAGGTTGGTAGGAGAGTTACAACAATTAATGTATTGCATATTGTTGTCCTTATGGTAGTCATTCATAGCACAAGATACAGACATGATATCCTGTCCTCAAACACTATTAGTACAAGTCTTTCTTCCTATTAAATTAAGAGAAAGTAGTTACATACCTAACCTAACTATTTTATATATAGAGATACAAAATTGTTCTTCATTTGTATCTAATTTTTTGTTTAATTTTGTCAGAGATGAGTATTACATTGCCATCCAAATTTTGTAGGTACACGAATTCAGCAAAATATTCCAATATAGTCCAGTAATCCACAATAGTAGTGGGTTATCCGCAGGACTGGCAATGGCTGAATCTGATGACTTAAGGCTTCAACAGCTCAGCATATTAACATGGCTTCACTTTTCATATCTCTACACTTTTCTGCTGGATGGTTAAGACCAAGATAAAGCAAGACCTATATAACAAGAAATGTAACTTTGTATCTGATAAGGTCAGTCAAGTCCCCTCAGAACTTATCCCAAAACCCTGTACCACACTTTGTAGATCCTTTGCCAGTGTCAGCTGTGTGGATGACACTGAAGCATGGCCATTGCTTCACCAATCTGCTTTCTGTAAAAGCCTGAGAGAATGTTTTCTCCCCATGTGACTCTCTTTAGGCACACTCTACATCATTGATCAGATTCCTCTGTGGCCTCATAATATCTTTGGTCAAAAATGAGACACAGCTGAGATAAGTGATGTTATAGTACAGGTTCTCTGTGATTGCTACGTTATATTGCAATCTTTCTCTCACATGAGTCTCAGTGCTGTCCATGGAAAAAGAATGGGCATGGATCTGTATGGATTTAGCTTGACATGAACTCTTATGATTGCCATGGAATAACACTAGCCACATTTTTTCTTTCATAATTTAAAATTATTGAAGGAAAATAAAAAATAGTAAAAAAAAAATCTGTTAGAATTGATACACAATTTCACTACATAATATAAAAATTCAACAATAGTTGTTAAATTAGTACAAATCATATAGACAACAATATGCAAATCTAATTTGCATATTGTTGTCTTCAAATTAGTTTGTCAGATTACCAGACATGTACATGCAAATTAGGTCAGAAAACTTAAAGAGTAGAAAGAAACAAGACAAAAATTAAGCGTTAACTGTTCCTCACAATAGACCAGTACAAATCATCAAATCATCAGTACAATTATCCAGGCTACCCTTTCATAAACATATAGTTCTCCCTTTCTCCTATCTTTGCCTTCTCCTTTTCCTCATCCCAGTTGTACCTTCCCTTTGAACATATTCCTTCTCTTTCACGGTATGTATTGTACCTTTTTAAAATTATTTTTGTGGTACCAGGAATTGAACTCAGGACCTTGTGTTTGCCAGCCAAGCACTTATCCTCCTGAGCTATCTCCCCAACCCCTTTTTGATTATTTAATCTTCCATGTTCATACACCATGGAGACAATATGACATCTGTGCATGTAGGTCTGATTTGTTTCACTTATGAGTATGGTCTCTAGTTGTATCCATTTACCTATAAAAGCCTCAAGTTTATAATTATTTATAGCTGAGTATTACTCCATTGTATGAAAATGCCACATTTTTTATCTGTTCATCTGTTGCTGGGCATTTTTGTTGATTCCAAGGATTAGCAATGACAAATTGCACTCTGTACACATGGATGCTCATATATCACTGTGGCATGATGTTTTCAGTTCTTCTGAAAAAATACCCTAGAGGGAAATAGCGGGGTTGAACTTGGGACCTTTAATCCTGGTTTTCTGAGAAATCTCCACATTGATTTTCATAGTGGTTGTACCAGTGCACACTCCCACCAACACTGCAGAAAGGTTCCTTTTTTCCTAGAGTTCCTCAAGCATTTGTTACTGGTTGATTTCTTGATGATAGCCATTCTTTCTGGGGTGAGATGGAATACCAGTGTTGTCTGAATTCTGGCTTTTTGAATGACTGCTGCTGTTGCATGTGTTTATTTGATATTTGCAGATCCTCATGTGAAAAGTGTATATTCATTTCAGATACCCACTTTTGGGATGCAGGTATGGTTCAATATACAGAAATCAATAAATGTAATACAGTTCATCAACAGAGCCAAAAATAAAAATCACATGATCTTCTTAATAGATGCAAAAAAAAAAAAACTTTTGACAAAGACCAGTACTCAAGTCACGGTCAAAACTGAAAATAGAATAGAAAGAACTCTTGAAGACATTGATATAAGCACAAACTTTATAAACAAATCCCATCCTGCAAGGGAAATATTACAAAGAATCAGCAACTGAGTGCCATTTTTTAAAAAAGACTGTACAGTAAAAATAAAGTCATCAACAGAATGAAGAGATAACCCACAGTGTGGGGAAAAATTTGTCAGTTTCTCCTCAGTCACATGACTAATGTCTAGAATATATGAACAATCAAAAACACAAAACAGGGCCTGGGGAGATGGCTTAGTGGATTAAGTGCTTCCCTGGCAAGCTCAAGGGCCTGAGTTCAATCCACCAAAAAAAAAAAAAAAAAAAAAAGCAAGACTCCCAAATTTAAAGCAACAACCCAGAAATGGGCATTTAAGAAGTATACATACTCCTTGAATAAATAAAGAGAATATATAAAAAAGCATTCAACATCACTGATCTTTTGAGAGTTCCAAATTAAAACAATGTTGAAATTCCGTCTTTGGGCTGGGGAGATGACCCAGTATAATAAGCTCTTCCCTGGCAAGTGCAAGGGTCTGAGTTCAATCCCTGGTTCAGCAAAAAAAAAAAAAAAAAAAAAAAAAAAAAAAAAAAAAAACAGAAAAAAAAAATCCATCTCACTCCAGGAAGAATGACAATTATCAAGGAACCAATCAATAACAAATGCTGGCCAGGCTGTGGAAAAAAAGCAACTCTTCTCTACTATTGGTGGGAGTGAAGACTGGTGCTATGGAAATACTGTGGAGAATCCTTCAGAAACTAAAACAAGTTTTAGCCAGATATTCTTCTACTTGATATTTCCCTGAAAAAAACTAAAAGTGTTACACCACAGTGATGTGTGCACACCCATGTTTACAATGGCACAGTTTGTAGTAGCTACATTTTGGAAACAGCCCAAATGCCATCAGCCCACAAATCGATAAAGAAAATGTGTTCTTTTAAAAACAAAATAGGGTATTACTCAGCCATAAAGAAGAGTAAACTTGAGATGTTTATAGGTAAATGGATGAACTTTGAGACCATACTCTTAAGTGAGATGAGTTGAACACATAAGTATAAATATTTCATTGTCCCACTGTTGTGAGAAAATAAGAGCCAAAATGTACACTACATATCATGAAATAGGAAGAAAATATTCAATTGGGAAGGAAAGCTAGGTAGAGGCATGGGAAAAAAAGAAAGGGAATATGTGAAACTAGAAGGATAAAGGAGAAACAAAGTGTTCTAAAAGGGAGGGCAAAAGAGGTTGCTTGTACCATATGCTGTGCCAGCCTGGAACCCCTGACATACCGTATCAGCCCCAAAACTGGGTGTGATGGCATACACCTGTAATCCCAGTGCTACAGAAGCTGAGATAGGAGGATCACTATGAGTCTGAGCTGTGTAGTGAGACCCTGTACCAAATAGATAGTTGATAGATAGATAGATAGATAGATAGATAGATAGATAGATAGATAGATAGATAGATAGATGATAGATAGATAGATAGATAGATAGATAGATAGATAGATAGATAGATAGTGGGGCTGAAGGGTGGGTAAGGGAATGAGAAAAAAAAAGAAAAAGGAATTGAGATAAGACAGTTTTGTGCAAGCATAAAGTCCTTTGATGAAAATGATTATTATGTGTATTTACAATATAGCAAGAAACTTAATTTAAAATTGAAGGTTTAAACTTCAGCAACAAATTAATCCAAAGGAATAAATTGCTTATCGAGTTTCACACCCTTGACATTTTATTTTGAAGTCAAAATTACATCCTTTACTTCCTGTGAGTCTTCCATAAATTTAGGAAGTTTAGGTATTGAGGCCTTAAAGTTCCGTCGATTGAGTGAGAGTGGTCTATAAAGAGCATGGCCCTGAGTGACATTGAAAATCACATGGAATTCCAGACATAGTCATCTGGGTTCTGAAGAACATACTTTTTTTCCCTATTTCTAAGGATGGTTACACCTTTAATGCAAAAGTCATTTTGTGATGCTTTGAGTTAAACACATACAAAAGGTGGTGGCAAGAACCTATAAAGACTGCAGAATACAAAAATATGACTTTGTTGCAGGGTGGATTGTTGACATAACCTGACTTTTCACATAAAAATTCAACATATTTGAACCAGAAAATAAAAAGAACACAAAAAAAACTAATGGATATCCCCAAATTATGGAGAAATTATAAAGATTTTTTTCTTAGTATTATCTGGAGAAAATTAAGTTTTTCTTTTTTTTCCCTTGAAAAAAAGTTTCTTTTAAGTGGTTTTTCATTTAAATCTGTCCATTGTGACAAATTTTTTGTTAAGTGCTTTCTATTTGTTAATTTAATGTTGGACTTTATCTGCTTGAAAAGATTGAAAGGGAAGTTTCTAATGAGTCTTCAAGTAGTTCTTAGGTCAGATATGGAAGCCCAGTAGATGCTATAAACTGTTGTCATTCCCAACCCTAAAACTCAGTGTAAGTCAACAAGGTTTCCTTCAACCTGTGGTGAGACAGTAGCTCTCTTTTGCATGTAACTGCTTTAAAATTTTCTTGCGGAAAAATCACAATTAATGTTTTCCTAGCTCAGAAGCACTTCCTTTGATGAAGTTTTTGAGTCATAATTCAAATCACAGACTTCTAAGCTAGAAAAGGAATGTAAATGCATTTGTACCACATGCTGCTACTTTCAGAACGGGTACTTCTAGAGCCATGGTGTTAAACACTAAATGCTCATCAGATGCCCTAAAAGCTTCTATAAATTGCATTTGTGTTCTAGTTGTTTTTATCTTATTGCTGAGAGAAAGAATCAACATGCAAAATTAAAAGGGAAAAGGTTTATTTAGCTCACAGTTTATAGAGGTTTTAGTCTACAGTGGGATGGATCCAAGGTAGCCCATGGCAGAGTGGCAACGGTTCATGGCACACCAAGATAGCAAAAGCAGTAAGGTGTATGGAGACAGTCCTCTTTCCATCCCTTACATCATATGCAGGCTACCTACCCTAAAGAAAGTCTACACGAGCAGCCTTCATCCTAGCTGTAACTATGCCAAAAAAATCAATAGACTGACATTCTAATCGCACACTCAACCCCAGAACCATACACTCTACATATAGCCACCCCTGAAAAAACCTGTCCTCTATGAATCCATTATGGTGGAACATATGGACACAAACCATAACAATATTCTTGGGCACATTCCTGAGCTAGCACATAATTTTCTGTGGTTTTATGTACACTATTTTTATTATTGTGTCAGACCATCTATCTACCTCTAAACCCCTGGTGCACTACCACTAACTTGGACTTAGAATTCAGCTCTGCAGTGGAGAACATCTTTCCAAGGACACATTCAAAGAACACTGAATTCATTATAAGTGATTTAATTTTTGAAATGAATAATAATGCAGTATTTAATTTGTCTTCCTTTTTCTAGGTACAAGATCAAATTATTTCTTTCTTCTGTAGTCAGGAGAACAAATCTTCACTGAGCAAAGCTGAAGTTTAGGTCAAGTGGGGTAAGAGGATAACAGGCAAGATCTTCTCTGTGCTGTACTTGATGAAAAGGGTCAATTTTCTGCAATAGCCAATAAAAACAACTAGGATATCAGCAGAGACTGTGGAGTTGACTTACCAGAATCAAAGTTAGCCTAGGGTTCCCACACATGGCTGGTGGATTTTGGCTTGAAGAACTTTGTAGCTCTGTCTGAGGAGTAGGCTAAAGGGGTTCCTCCAGTTTATGAAAATGCACCAGCTATTATGTGCAAACAGTATAGCAGATTGTTGCTTGCCACTTGTAAAAGTATGCTTTACTTGAAATAAAATGTGATATCAGCCAGTAACTTGACAACTTAGTGAATAATTACTGAAGTTCTAATTGTGCTTAACACTTAACACTATACTACGTGCATCTAGTGAATTGTGTAAAAGAACTAAATCCTGCTTTCAGGGAACAATTGTTTTTTTGTATCTATAAAGTATAAAATGTGAATGGAAATATCAGAGATCTTTGGATTTGGAACACTGATCAAAGCTGAAAACTAGTATATTCGAATAAAAAATAGAACTAGACCTCAATGGGACATAATCCAAAGGGTTTTACAATTTTCACAGAAGACATTAAACTACATGCAAGGCTTGCCTGGGGTAGTTGCCACCGAGGAATTCCACACTGCATAGAGAGCAGTGTGGCCCAGGGCAGGGTGAGCATGCCCAGTGGATGCAGGTTGGTCAGAGGGAGTGACTCAGAACTGTGATTACATGATGTTGTGTAAGCATAATCCCACTTTGACCAGTAAAGCTGATGTGAAAATTGATGAGAATTAGTATTCAGCAATGAAGAACAAAGCCCAATGAGTCAAATAAGGTGTAAAATTTCTAAGGTAAATAAATGTATTGACATAAGCAATGTTGTTAGGAAAGGAAGCCAAGAGTTTGCCTTTAGATGGATGGATTTTGAAGCCATGCTAGGACATCTAAATAAAAATCTCCAACTGGCAATTGAAGATAAAAGACTGATGTTTGAATAAAAGAAGCTGTCTTGAGTTTTTGATTAAGAAAAATTCACAAGAAGAGTGGTCTGAAGTGACAAGAATGATGAATATTTTATGATTTCAATCCTAAGAAAGCTCTGAAGTCTGGAGAACAGCCTCAAGAGAAGAGACCATTGACGAGATCTGCCTGTTTGAAAAAGACATGCTGCTGTGCTTGCTTGTAGATGTGAATAATTCCCACGTAGTTTTAGGAAGATTGAAATCTCTGGATTTTGTCCAAAGTGACTCCATCTTATTCTGTCAACTCAAGATCTTTTACCTCAAATGAAATTCATTCCTAAAATTTTCCTGTATTCACCAATTATCTCTACAGGGATGCCTTTTGGGGAACATAAATTCAAAAAGAGAAAAAAAAAAGTTATCTTTTAAAACTGTGATCATTTGTTCTTCATATTTTATTCATCATTTTTAAGGAAAGAGTTAAACTACTTGCTCTTTAAACTATTACTCATTCACTGGATTCACTGGAAAAATATCAAACCGTAACAATATTATGTACCATAAACTTGTTTTTAATGAGCTAATTAATATTCTTTCCAATTGCCAGTCAGTTCTAATACAGTAACATTCCATAGTAGTAAATACAGAACAATTAAAGAGAGCCTACAAGGGAATCTGTGCGAAATGAAATTCAATATAATATGAAAATTATATAAAATAAGCATGTATTTTCAGGCCACAGATAATACAACTAACATACTGAGCAATCTTACCTACCTCATCTATAAAATGGGCCTAGTGAGAACTGATTTGTTCACGGACTAGGTCTTCTTTAAAACAAAAAATTTGAAGGGCTGGCCAAATAGCTGAGGGAATTAAAGCACCTGCAAGCATGCACATGGGACCGAAGGTTTGATCCCCAGGCCTGCCTTGCCAGCCCCACCCCTGATGTGCACTGAGACAACAATTGAGACTGGGTGTGGTGGTGCACACCTGTAATCCCAGCTCTTGGGAAGCTGTAAACAGGCAGATCACCATGAGTCCGATCTAGGAGTGAGATCCTGAACACCCTGTAGACCCTTCCCTAAAGTACGATAAATAAATAGGTAATGAAAATTTGAGTAACATGAAAAATATTACTAAAGTATTAAGGTAGTATTTGTTGTAATAGGTAGTGTTGTCTTCCAACCAGCTATCCATATGAGATATATGCATGAATGGGAAGAAGAAAGAAAAAAATGTGTAAGTTAACACGACTAAAAGGAGAAACAGCTGAATAAAGGAGACAAAACAAATTAAAGCATTAACTGCTTCTTTCCACAGACCAGTAGAAATGTACAGTACAGTTGTCCGAATCACCCTGCTTACACATATAGAAAAATCTTTTCCCCCCACGTCCTCTCTTATCCTTCCCCTCAACTCGGTAACTCCTTTTGAATAAGTGCATTCCCTTTTCCCCATGTCTATTGTACCCTTCAAATTCCTTTTTTTTTTTCTTTCAGGTTCTCACTAAGGAGACAATATGATGAGATTCCATCACACCCCAGAAAGAGTGGCTAACACCAAGAAGTCAGCCAATAACAAATGCCGGATAGGCTGCGGAGTAAAAAGAACCCTTCTCCACTGTTTGTGGGAGTGCAGACTAGTAAACCACTATGGAAATCAGTGTGGAGATTCCTTCAAAAGCTAGGATTGGAGGTCCCATTCAAGCCAGCTATTCCCATCCTGGGTATTTATCTAGAAGAACTGAAAATCCTCATATCACACTAATATATGTGTGCCCGTGTTTATAGCAGCTCATATTTTTTTATAGCTAAATCCTGGAAACAACCCAGATGTCTATCAACTGAAGAATGGATAAGGAAGATGTGGTATTATTAGACAATGGAGTATTGTTCAGCTATAAAATAGGATAGGTTTGAGACTTTTGTTGGTGGGTGAATGCAACTAGAGGGTACACTCTTAAGTAAAATAAATCAGACCTGCATGTGCAACTGCATGTGAGAACTAGAAAAAAAGCAACTTTTTGGCACATATGGCTTATTTGTGAAGTACTGCCAGAGAATGGGAAAAGCAAACAGTGAGTAGGGAAAGCAGAAAATGTACACAAGTGAGGAGGCTACTACTGTGTGCAGCGAGGGCCCAAGCCTCTGGTGATCTTCAGGTTTACATCCAGCATTGACGGCAGACTGGACGAAGAAGTCAGGAACATAGGCATCGACTCCCGGCCCAGCATAAAAGGGGCACTTCTTATCCCAGTGACTTGCAGACTAATCATTTTATCTCTAGCTACACAGGGCCTTCAGAGAGGCAGCAGCAGCACTGGGCACTGCAGAGCATGTCCCTGCTACTGCCAGAGGAGGGCAAGGGCACACAGAAAGAGGGATGACATCTGCATGGAGCCAAACAGATGTGGTGTTAAATCTTGGGTGTGTTTCCCATCGTATTCTCCTCAGCATAACACAACTACCTAACTTCACTCCCTAGTTATGCCATATAATGCTAGATAATTATGCATTCACCCAGTGGTATACACAATAGTCAATTGCTTTAGAAATATTCCATGTTGTGGGGAAAAGTTTTTGCTATAAGGTTAAGTGAATAAAAGAAGCCACTTTTTTTTTTCAGTAACAACCTAACTTTGTGATCTATATTTAGTTTATACATAATCTACATGGAACACATTAAGAGATGTAAGAGTGATTAATTCTTGGTGGTAGGGTAATAGGAGGTCTATATTTTGTTATGTACATTTTTCTTAACTTCTTTTTTTTTTTTTTTTTTTTTACCTAGAATAGTGCTACTCTACAATCAGAGAAAAAGAAACCTTTGTGAATGTATTTTTTCTGGACTTGAGAGAATAATAGATAATAAGTTTAAAAGGGCTTATTATTAAATGTTTAGTATATGATCATTAACAAAAGAAAAAATCTAATAAAAATAATTGCAGGTTTGCTGTTCATCAGAACATATATAAAGCATTTTATAGTTAGTTCCTTTAAACTCTCCTACCAGTGTTAGGGGATAACTAACAGGTCTTTCTAGCACTGCAGAAGTACACGAAGTTGAGTTACTGAGAAAATTTAGACTTACTAAGGAAAAATTTTCTTATGTTTTAAACCAGAAGTCTACTTAAGGTAATTCTAAGTAAATCACTGAGAACAAAACTCAATCTCTTAATTAAAAACAAAACAAAACAGTAACTCCAGGCATGAAACATAGTTATGACCATTGCTACCTTCATGGAGCAAAGTTTAAAATTAAATGTCTGAGTTGCCCCTTGCATTTGAGCAAGCCATATAGGCAACAAGTAACCCTGGAATGCTTTCAGGTAGACCTGCATGAAGAGAGTTTTCTGCATCTCTGACATGTAATTGTCTAAACCAACAATAAAGGAAAGCTGTGGACAGGTGATTCAGCCTACAAGAATTTCATATCCACAAGATGAGAATGGAAGAGAAAGCTGCCTCTGGGATAGCTGTGTCACAGTTCACATTAAAAAAGAAAAGAAAAGAACCCCCAGGACATGCTCATTTTGAGTACAGCATGAAACATAGGGGAATATTTTTATTGGGCATAATGATGCCATTTAATTTTATTTTGCTGATAAGAGGATCATTGTCTTTTTCTTTTTGTATTGTTGGATTGCAGTGTTCTCCTAAAGCATTTAGAACTCAATCAAAATACTTTAAATGGCCATACTCTTTCAAGCTTATAATACTGCTTGGAAAACCCCTTTTGTATCTTCTTAGTGAATTTCATTATAAAAGCATCAAAAAGTAGCTGTGAAATTGTCACCATGAAAATAAGTGAGGAAAGTGGTGTGAAAAGGGAGGAGGATACAAAGCCTGCATTAGTTTGAAGAAACACAAAGCCATTCATATTTTTAGTTTAATTCTTTTCAAATAACAAAGGGTTTTTAACTGCTGTTTGTCAAAGGTTGAGACTTTGGAAATAAATAGATAACACTGCGTCTACTTATTTTTATGGTACCTCACTGATTCTGTTATTCTTGGCAGAAGAAAATTCTCAGAAGGGAAGAAAAACAATAGTTCTGGTTATTACTATTTTTATTTGGGCTAACAGGAAGCTTGTAAGTTCCCTGGACATACCAATTTCATTTTAATGGAGGTTCTTGTGTAGCCAAGCAAAAGTCCTTATGTCTCAAAAAGGAAACAAGTGCTAGTTTCTGGAAACTGTGGACTTAAGCTTCTGTTAGTGGGTTTATATTGGCAGCTGTAATCCCTTACAGTGGCAAGAAAAGGTAGGTTACAATGACACATCAAACTGGCTTTGGTATCACTCACAACTCTTTGTGACACTTTCCTTGATTTGACCTGTACTTTCCCTTAACCATTTCTGCTATAATATTTTATGTATTATTGCCAGCTACCTTAGATAGTTTTTGGAAAAGATGAAGTATAGAAAAATGTTTTAAAAAATCATTAAACTTTAGGCAATAATGAGAGAGCCACTCAATACTTAGAGTGAATGAAAAATACTAGTTTTCTAAGAATAAAATAAGGATCTCATACCACCAAAGGGAGACTGTATCCCAAGGAATGTGAAAACAGATGCAGATTATCCGAAAAAAGAATATTTCACTTAAAATGTATAAGCTGCATGAAAACCTGGACTCAAAGTAGCCAGCTTGACAATACACTGCAATTGCATAGTACCTAGACCTAGCTAGGGCTAGGAAGAATCCTGGCCATCAGTAGAAGGGTCTACCAGGAAGTTCGTCAGACCTCATCAAGACCCGGATAGATAATTCCACAAATACCTGTCTTTCTTTGTCTGTATCAATTCCACCATAGCAGTTTTAGTTAGACAGCCAACACTTCAGTAGGGGTACTTCTAATAAAAAAATGTAAAGCATATTTATTCCTACAACAAAGTCTTACTGTAAAATTGTTCATTGAACTTCTAACATAACATTAGCCATGTATACCTAGTTAAGGTAAGTTTAACACTAAAACACTGATCACAGCTGTGAAATAAAAATGTCTAACTTTTCCCAAACTAAATTTATTAATTTGTCTAACAAGCAGCAGCAAATGTGCCTTCAAGGCAGTGATAAACTACTTCATGCTCTTGATCAGAATCCCACCTCAGCGTCTTCGGTTAGACTCTCGTAGAATTCTGCTATACTAGTTTATTTAAGCGACAGTGCTTGAGATACCTGAAGAGAATAGGAGAAATGAGTGCAGGAAGGAAAAAATCCAGTGTGGCCAAGGGAAACTGAGTCACACGTGGAGAATTAAGAGATTGTTTTAAGATAGAGTCTTTGCAGATGAACAGTGGAATATTTATCCTTTTTATTCCTTCTTGGCTAGAGAGCGCCCTCAAGACATTAAACCTTTAGTGTGCCTAAGCTGAGCAAACTTCTCTGGACAAAGAAAGCCTTCAGCCTTAGAGCTTCAGGAGCTGGCAGGAGGAAGTTCCTGGAGTGTACAGGACTGCTGAGAGCTGGCAAGATGGGTGAGCACTGGGGGACCCTACGTGAATGTTCATCCACCACGTCAGCATGAGACTACACTCCTGCGTTTCCCACATCTGCCTATGGATGTGTCTTTCATTTTCTGAACTTATGAATTTTGATTCTGAATTCTATAATAAAATGCATGGAAATGCTTAATGAAATGAGGTTTCAGAGTCTTTTATTTTCCCAAAGAGAAGATTGAAATTGCAAACTTGGGAAAGAACAATATTATCCAACCTCTTTTATCATTATTTTGGTCAGAATTGTTTTCATTTGAAATTGTATTAGAAAAGTATGATTACCAGAGCTGAAGGCTTCTGGTGTTGTTACTGTGTGATTAAATACAGGATGAAGATGAATTCAGTCAGAGCACAGTTAACATCCTAGGGGTGACACATGATTACAGTGACCTCCTACGGAAGTTACCCTTCCAGCAACAGCCGAGCTTCTTTCCTGGGATTAGCTTTAGCACTTTGGAGGGAACCCATAACAGAAAGGGTGACCCTGCCCCTCTGGCCATAGTGGGTGAATATCTGATGCCAGTAGTGGCAACCAGAAAATTGCTTTCTGAAAATTTAAATTTTCGAATGAAGAAACAAAGCACCTGATCACATTAACATAATAGGCTTTTGAAAGAAGGGTCTGTGGGCTCATCTAAATATTTCATTTCATTCCAAACACATTGCATTTAGGCAATTGCTAAATTCCAAGGCAGAGTGGGTCATTATTCCCTGGTTAGCATCTGCCCATCAATTTCTACTTTTTTTTTTTTTTGTCCTACGGATTGAACTCAGGACCTTGAGCTTGGCAGGGAGTAGCTTATGCTGCTAGCTCTCTCCTGGCAACCCAATTTCTACTTTCTAATGGGATCCAGAATTGTCCGGCGCCGCTCCCGTCCCGCGGAAGAAGACACTAAGACACCTTGTAACGGGTTCAGCAAGCCTTTATGGATCGGGATGCAAGCCTCTACATGCGTCCACTAGCCGCGGCATCCTACGTGCAAGCAACAATGAACTTCCTGCCAGAGCGAGCTATATAGGTTTCATAGATCAATCACAGTTGTACATGTGTTCGCATATCATTGGCAGAGTCACAAAAAGTGGCGGGCATTTCCCTAAATAGGCGGGACCCAGGCACAGCAACAAGAACCCGGAAGCCGGATATGAGCGCCATCTTGGCAGACACGATGG
>PVKA01013047.1:35816-56188 GCA_004027165.1 Ctenomys sociabilis | reverse complement strand
AAAAAAAAAAAAAAAAAAAAATAGTTTGGTTCAATTCCTACATTTCTTTGTGTGTGTAGTTGATTTTTTTTTGTATTTAGGACAGGGTGTATAGAAGTACAGGGTCTCACTGTGTAGATCGAACGTGTAGTGATCCTCCAGTTTACAGCCTCCCAAGAGCTGAGATTACAAGCGGTTGCCACCATGCCCAGTCTCAAAGGCCATCTCAGCACACCCCAGGGCGGGGCTGGCAGAGCAGGACAGGTGATTGAACTCCTGGCTCCTGCGTCTGCCTAAGCAGGCACTTTAATCTGCTGAGCTATTTGGCTGGCCTTTAGTTAATCATTTTGTATATGATATTGGGATATTGAGTTTCTCTGTTATAATTGTGGTGATGTTTATCTGAGCTTTTAATGTCTGGTTGTATTTGTTTCATGAAGTTGGGTGTGCTGGTGTTTGGTGCATATTTGTTTATGATTGTTATCTCTTCCTGTTGAATTGTTCCCTTAACTAATAGGAACTGAATTTCTTTCTGTCTTCTGATCAGTTTTGATTTGAGCCCACTTTGTCTGCAAATAGTATAGGAGGTGCTTGTCTTTGGTTTTGAATTGCATGGAATATTGTTTTCTATTCTTAGGTTTTTAGGCTATGGATGTCGTTTTGGATTATATGTGTTTCTTGTATACAGAATACTGTTGTGTTTTGATTTTTGATCCAATCTGCCAATCTGTGAGACTATTTTTTTTTTTTTTTGCTGAACCAAGGATTGAACTCAGGTCCTTGTGCTTGCCAGGGAAGCACTTATTCCACTGAGCCATCTCCTTGGACTGTGAGACCATTTTCATTGAGAGTTATTACTGACAAATGTTAACTTATCTCTATCGTGTTATTTTCTGTTGCTGAGCAACAGAAATTTTTTTCTCCTTTCTTTTAACTGCTCATTTTACTTGATGCATTTATTCAAATAAGCTTTCTGACGTTGGCTTTTTTTTTTAGGATATCCTTGAGAACTTTTCAGAGTGCTGGATTGGTGTGCACATGTTTTTTAAGGTCTCTTTCTTCATGGAAAGACTTTATTCATAAATTTTTTAAGTTAGCTTTGGAGAACGTATTAGTTTGGACTGGAAGTTGTTCTTTTAGGGCTTAGATCATTTCATGCCAAACTCTCCTTGACTATACAGTTTGTGTTGATAAGTCTCCTATAATTATATTAGGGTTACCTCTGTAAGTGATTTGACGATTTTCTCTAACAGTGTTTGAAATTTTGTCCTTGTGTCAGACTTCTGGGATTTTAACTGTGATTGCCACGGAGGAATTCTTTCCTGATTATGCTACTTGAGGTTTTGTGTGCCTCGTTTATCTTTGTTGTTGTCTTCTTTTTTATTTTACTTTTTTATGTTATTTTATTTGTATTTTTGGCCCGCTCAGCCTGCTCTGGGGGCGGGGCTGGCATGGCCTGCGGGGCCCTGTGGCTGCCTGAGCTTGCCTGAGCAGGCGCTTCAGACTGCTGAGCTACCTCACCAGCGCCTTTCGTTGTCTTCCTCAGGCAGGGTTTTACTACACAATTTAGGCTGGCTATAAAATCACTGTGTAGCCCAGTGGCCTCAAACTTGCAGTGATCCTCCTGCCTCAGCTTACAAGTGCTGGGATGTACCACCACACCTGGCTGTTTTTAAAACTCTCCATATTTGGAAAAAATTCTGCTATTATTTCTGTAACAAGGTTTTTTTTTTTCTTTTTTTTTTTTTTGTCTTTTTGAGACAGGGTCTCACTATGCAGTTCAGGCTGGCCTTAAGCTCACTTGGTAGCTTAGGCTGGTCTCGAACTCACAACAATCCTCCTGCCTTAGCCTCCCGAGTGCTGGGATTACAGGCATGCGCCACCATGCCCGGCTTGTAACAAGGTTTTTTGTTTCTATTTTTCCATCTTTTAATTGTTGATTTACCACTTAGCAATCCACCTGTTTAAATATAGGATGACCAAAAATTACAGTTTCTCATTAATTTTTATAATAAACAGGAAATATAAAGGCAACAATTCTATCAAATTTATTTAGTAATTTTTCTGTACCTGACATATCTTAAAACATTCAATAAAAATGCAGTATTATGATCTGGATAGTAGCATCTAGTCTCTTCTGCATTCTTCTTGCATTATTATCTTCCTTTGAACAAGACACTGTACGCTGTTGTGTTGGCCTTTCCTTTTTTTCTGTGGGTGATAGAATTTCAATAAAATACTTATCCACTTAATATAATGCTAAAGATGTTGATGATCTGGTTGGCATTTTTCTATCCTTTATTTTTCAATTATTTGGTCTATTATACCTAATCTAAATTGTAAATGACATTTTGAACCCCTTTGTTTTAAATAAATAAGTAGATTCCATTCTGTTTGGTTCAGAAGGCTCATAAATATTTTATAATAATATTTTTTCCTCATTTTTTGATTACAGGATAGTTTGTTAGAGGCTGGTCAGCTCTGTCAATGCCACTCACAGAAGCATAACCACTGATTACTACTGGAATTTAAAACATTTTATTTCTACCTTCACATTTTATCATTTCTGTATTATACATAGTTTATGATCAGGAGATACCATTTTGTTTTTCCATTTCATAATTCAGGTTTTCCTCTCTGATATGCTTATATTTCTCCCTTTTTCAGTCTTTCCTTTTGCAGATCTTTTGGCATTTTGTTTCTACTCAGTCTCAGTATCCCAAATATGTCTGTCCTGTATTGTAAAAGATTATCACTGAGATCTGATGAAGTATTAAAATTATATCTAATGTACTTATGATAACAGTGTTTATAGATTTTAATGTAAAATTTTAGGCTATTTTTCACAAATAAAATAAACACAAATTAGTAAAAAAGAAAATAACAAAGAAACCAGAACTTATTATTAGATTTCACTGGAAAGAACCATCAAAGGCCAGTAGAGGTCCAGGGAGATGGCTTCGTAGAATAAGCATTTGCCTGGCAAGGGCAAGGGCCTGAGTTCAATCCCTAGGTATGAAAAAAAAAAAAAAAGAAGAAGAAAAGGCCATTAGAATGTTATAAATGAAAAAAATGCAAAAGATGGTTGACGTAAAACAAACAGATAAACAAGTGTATCTTGTGCATACAAGAACTAACTATTTGAAATGACACCAGCTAAGCAACTATTCTTGGGATAGTCAGTACATAAACAATCATGCTGCCTGAATGATCTTGGGGTAAACTGTCAAGTAGTTGGTTCTAATTAATCATAGATCAGTCTTCTGGTATCATCTGGCAGCTGTTTGGATCTGTCTCCACAATCTCCAGTTGTTTTCAAGGTATGTCTGCGTAGCACACAGTCACCTACATCAGCTGTAATTTCTAATTCTGACATTCTCTTCACACTTGTTACTTCTGATACTGGGACTTTCAGTTGGATTTTTTTTGTCCCCTGGAGTTTTGTTTGTTATCCTTTCATGAACTTTAATTTTTTTGCTAAGTTGGTCATTTGTTTTGGGTCATTTTGTTTGGTGTAAGTAAGTATCTTTTTATTAGTGTCTTCTGTCAATTCACTGATTACTCTGCTTACCTGTTTCATTATCTGTTTAGTTATATCATCTTTGACTCTTGAATACCATATTGATTTGATTTTTATTATTCTTTATCACTTCATGTAAGTCAGCTGTATGGCTTTTGATTTACTCCTTAACAATACATCAGCTTTGAGGAAGCTTGGAGATTTTGGAGAACTTTCTTGCCACTGACTGACTGATTGATTATTGTATATGTGTTGAAGGCTAAGGGTCAAGTACAGTGGAAGGAATATACCTCAGTTCATGAATGCTTCTGTTCACAAACAATTCAGTTCTCAAAAGCATGTGATAAAATTTTGTTTTGTTAACAAACTCTGGGTCAGGTCATAAACACAACTATAGCCATCTCCCACACAAAGGCGAGTGTAGCCATCATCCCTAAAATTGTGAAACAAGTTAAGTTTGTCAACCAAGGTACCAGTTACATTAATCTCTTTAGTTAGTGTCTGTTTTCCAGAGATGTGCTCTAGGGATAGCTAACTACTGTGTAGGCCTTTGCCTGTGCCCTTAAATGAAAAACTTTCTGTTATGTGGGGAAATGAACTGCAGTAGTATTGATGACAGAGAAGCCAGATATTGTGATATAGTAAAAACCAGTTAATGGTAATAACTATGCTATCCTAGCACTCTCATGAAATCAGCAACAATAATAGAGTAAAAAACATGCTGGATAATGACATGTTATTAGAACCAGTAAAAGCTGCCATTGCATCCCCACTGACAGTAGAAAAGAGCCAAGTGGGGTGGCGCACACCTGTAATCCCAGCACGTGATTGGCTGAAGCAGGAGGATCGCCATGAGTTTGCATCCAGCCTGGGCTACATAGTGTGTTCAAGGCCAGCCTTAACTGCATAGTGAGACCCTGTCTCAAATAAGATAAAAAATAAAAAAATTAAACAAAACAAAAACCCCTACAATAATGATACGATCACAAAGACAAACCAAATATTGACATACAGTAATTATCTACTAAATGCAAAAATGATACTACCATTAATGATGTAAAAGAATTAAACAATTATAGCTTTGAGTCACTAAATATCTAAAGATTAATAAAGCTTAATATTAATACTAGTATTAGAAGGGGCTGGGGAGATGGCTCAGTAGAATAAGCACTTGCCTGGCAAGTGCAAGGGCCTGAGTTCAATCCCTGGTTCCACCAAAAAAACAAAAAAAAACAAAAAAAAAACAAAAAAAAAGAAAGAAAGAGAGAGAGAGAGAGAGAGAAAGAAAGAAAGAAAGAAAGAAAGAAAGAAAGAAAAGGTACTAGTATTAGAGGGGCTGAAAAGGAGAAAATGAAAGCAGTAAAATTTGAAAAATAAAGCAAAATTAGATGAGATGGAAAGAAAAATAGGATAAAGGATCTTATTAAGGAGTTAAAGAAAAGTTTAGTGTTAGATAAAGTAATAAAAATAGCAAACAAGAATAAAGAAAACAAGAGTGGTTAACAAAAAAAGAAGGAAAGAAAGTAAGTAAAAAAGAAAAGAATCCCCCAAATCTGCAAGAATTGATGGGGGTGGGGGCAGAAATGAGTTCAAAAATGCCTTTATGCTTTTTACGAGTGGTTTCTTTCCAGGTTCTGATGTATTAGAATATATCAGATATGAGGGAGGCTTAGTGAATTTTTCCACATTTTCATTTTTGGGGTGGGTTCTCAATAATTTTGGTCAGAGGGTCGCAACAGCAACTACCCTCTGACCAAGAATTCTCAGATACATGTCTACAAAGAAAAGTTCTCTTCCCCATTGTCCTTTAGGTACACTCCTAGATAATGCAGCTGCATACTTTATTTGGGCATCAGTGTATTTTAATGAGCCCTCTATGAATCAGACCCAAGTTCTTC
This sequence comes from Ctenomys sociabilis, assembly GCA_004027165.1. Lineage (NCBI taxonomy): Eukaryota > Metazoa > Chordata > Mammalia > Rodentia > Ctenomyidae > Ctenomys > Ctenomys sociabilis. Next base: position 50,791 of record PVKA01013047.1, on the reverse strand, counting down.
CTTCCTCTATTTGTGCTAAGGAGTCCTCTAAGAGGCTATAGGAATGTGTTGAAGAAGAGATGGTAACGTTGCAGAGATAGGTGAAGCAGGATCTGGGCTGCCTATTCATGCATTTGCTCAGGCCTTCTGTGCATGCTTAGATCTAACCCCAAGTACACTATTTCCATCACACAGTTGCTTGCTGCTGTGCTGGCCTGAACTTAGGCTTCAGTGAATTTGGTCACATTCAACCTAAAGGAAGTTTCAGATGCATACTCATTTGGTTTTAAGGTCAGTCAGTGCTCAATTTCAACCAGTCTTAGTGGCACATCAGGAGCTAGTTTTCTTTCTTTCTTTCTTTCTTTCTTTCTTTCTTTCTTTCTTTCTTTCTTTCTTTCTTTCTTTCTTTCTTTCTTTCTGTCTGTCTGTCTGTCTGTCTGTCTGTCTGTCTGTCTGTCTGTCTGTCTCTCTTTCTTTCTTTCTTTCTTTGGCAGAACCGGGTATTGAATTCAGGTCCTTGCATTCGCCAGGGAAGCATTTATTCCACTGAGCCATCTCCCCGGCCCCCAGGAGCTAGTTTTCAAGGAAAGCCAGGCATGGTTGCCCATGCATGTAATCCCAGCACTTGGGAGGCTGAGGCAGTGAGTTTGTGGCAGCCTGAGCTACATAGAAAGCACTTGTCTTTCTAAACTAAAAATAGTTCTTTACCTTGGAAAGTATGGCTAGTATTTTATGCTAACTCCCCTACTGAGGCTTTCCAGAAATTTCAAGCATTAATCTTAACCCACTGCAGTTACTTCTCTAACTATGAGAGCTGCTAAATAATAGGTGGCAGAGCATCCTGCACCTTTGCTTGAACTCTTACCTTTTGAATGCAGCCCTCTGGAGAGAGTTAACAAAAAAAACGAGATTGAGGAAGGATAGCAAAGTGGGAAATGTAAGCCTGCATTAGCCACCTGGCCATCTCTTGAATTCAAGAATAATAGATTTCTCAATCTTGTGGGCCTATTTTCTGACAGAGTTTTAGCTTTTCAAGATTTTTTTTTCAGGGCAATCCATGTGAAAGTGGAAGGAAGAATTTAAGTGGCAACTTCCATTTGTCTCAGCCAAAGATTTATTCTTTGGGATAACACCCCCAGCCCATTTGAGACAGGGTCTTGCTATGTAGTTCAGGCTGGCCTTGAACTTGCAGTGATCCTCCTGCCTCAGATTCCCAAGTGCAGAGATTACTGGCATGTGCCACCAAGTTTGGCTTGGGCATTCATCTTCTTGAATCTCCTAAATGTTCTCAGGTGGGGGCTGTATATTTCTACCTCAATAGTAAGCTCGTCAGTATTAATAGGGAAAATTTGAAAGTGAAGGTGTGCGGTATAGACACAAAGGTACATGCTGGGTTTGGCAGCAGGGTCCAGAACAAGTGACCCAAATCCCCAGATTAAAGTTACACCAAGAGCCCTGACACAGCTCATAAGAAATGTCTGACTCCTCAGGTGATAAGGGGCTGCAGATTCCTCCTATCAGAAGGCTTCTATTGCATTTCTGTGTGAGATGAAACATTTTATTCTCAGTTATTAATCAAGATTACCATTTATGCTGTCCCAGTGACTCATAGATTTTACCCTCAGCCTTGACTTTTCCCTAAGCTCTATACTCGTGTGTCCCACTCCTACTGCATCTCTCCACACGGACATGGAATAGGATGTTTAGAACCTGGCGTGGCCACAGCAGAAACCTTGACTCTCTCCACCCCACCTGATGTGCTGCTTATAGTTGCTCAGTTGCAACTTCTTAAAAATACATTTGCTCCCTTCCCCTTAGCCTACTATGCAGTTCAGGTTGGCCTTAAGCTCACTTTGTAGCTCAGGCTGGTCTTGAACTCGCAACAATCCTCCTGCCTCAGCCTCCCGAGTGCTGGGATTACAGGCCTGTGCCACCACGCCCGGCGGTAGTAACTTTCTAATACAGGACTTTGCATGTCGGCACTTGCTCCATCTGGAACCCATTTTTCACACAGCACTAGGAGTGATTATTTTAAAAATGTAAAGTGGATTATGTTACCAACCTGCTGAAAATTCTTTAATGTTCTCTGTTCTGTAATTAGTGTAAAATTCAATGACACAGTTGGATTTTTGCTGCTGGTTCTTGTGCTCTTGTCTTACTTCATCTGGTATCATTCACTTCCTTTACCAGTGCACTCTACCCTGACTAGAGTTTTGAAATCTACCTTCCTTCCTTCCTTTCTTCCTTCCTTCCTTCCTTTCTTCCTTCCTTCCTTTCTTTCTTTCTTTCTTTCTTTCTTTCTTTCTTTCTTTCTTTCTTTCTTTCTTTCTTTCTTTCATTACTTTGTTCTTTCATTCTTTCTTTCAGGTCAAGGTTTTGCTCTGTAGTTCAGTTTGGCCTTGAACTTGCCATGATCCTCCTGCCTCAGCCTCTTGAGTTCTGACATGGCAGCTGTGACCACCACACCCATCTTTGATGATTTTATATTAACTCTTTCCTCTGCCCAGAACACTCTTTCTGATTTACTTGTGGCTGATTTTACTTGTGACTTACAGTTCAGCCTAAATGTTGTCTCAGAGTCCTCCAATTCAATGTAGCCTACTTAACATCTATCACATCTTGCTATTTCTAATTTTATTTTTTGCTTGTTTATTGCCTCTGCCTTAACCCTACAAGAAGGTGAAAGAGGGAGAGCACCATGAAAGTGGGAAACTTACCATTCTTTTTTACTCTTATATTTAGTGCACTTGACATAGTGCTCTGCACAAGGTAGACGTTCAATAAATATTATATACATACTGAATGAGTGCATGGATGCTGATGCTTGTCATCATGTGTTTATGAAATAAAACAAGACTTCCTCTTTAGAAATACAAAATACCCAAGGGATACACTTGTCAAATAGTTTTAAAAAATGGCCTTCTGCCATTTGAAGAAAACAGGCTGTTTCTAAAAGACTAGAAGTTTGAGTCTGTGCCCCAGATAGGTGATATAAGGAGGATCAGGACTTTGGGTCAGTTGGTTCAGCAAATTTTGACTAATATGGGTGAAAATTTTATATGGACTCTGTTGAAGTTGACTCATTTGTGTAGCATATATCAATGACTCCTGCCTGTACGAGGAGAGGAGAAATGCTTAACAACTTACCCTGTGCCAGGGAAGTTCTTCCAGTATATAGAAAGCTCACAGTCTAAACATGTGAGACTCATTGTTCTTGATATTATGTGCTAGAAGAAAGCCACCCTCACTTTCTGGTGTTATTATTAGAATAACCCTTGGAAATTATCCAGTTTATTGTTCTTGTTTTATGAACAAAGGAAGTATGGTCTAGAGTGGCAGCCAAGGTTATTCTGTGATGCAGAAATAAAGTTGGGATCAGAATTCAGAGTGCCTATAAAGGAGTCTGGACTTGACAACAAATTATGGTATAGTTTCCTTTTTTACTCCCTCTCCCCAAAACTCCTATTTACATACAAACCCCTTTGATTTGCCATAATAATGCTCTTGTGAGTCCTGGCAGTCACCGCGAGGCTCTGAATACTGCAGTGGTGGTAATAATGAAGCTGTGGTCTTCCTTTCTGATTTTGCTTAGAATATTCTTGATTCTGCAGGTTGGGGAGATAGCTCAGTGGAATAAGCCCTTGCCTGGCAAGCTCAGGGTCCTGAGTTCAATCCCCGATACTGCCAAAAAAAAAAAAAAAAAAAAAAAAAAAAAAAAAAAAAATATATATATATATATATATATATATATTCTTGACTCATCATCAACTGGATATTTGCTATCAAAAGCAGTCTTATTTTCACTTAGGATCCCAGTGAAGTCTACATAAAAGTCACAGGACATATTTCATTCTATCTGGTTAACAGTCCAGTGAGAGCCCCTAGAACTGAGTGACTTTGGCTGTGTTTTCTCATAATGACATAGTTTGTCTTGCAATGAATCAGTCAATGTTGCTTTTCCTTCTTTCCTTGACAGGGTTAGGTTTGCAGAATTTCAAAAAGCTTACACAAGTCTCCGACTACTAGAACTATTTTTCTCAGTGCTGTGCTGCAGTAGTTCCTTTATGGGTCCATTATAGAAAGACTCTAAATTGAAGACTTGGATAGGTTGAATGTGTTTTTTTTTTTTTGCCTGCAAACAGCTTGATGCTGAATTCCCTTTCCTAGTGTACCTGCTGCTCACCATTTATCTCTGTCCCTGTCCTCCTGAATTTAGTGGTGGAGGATGGGGTAACATTTCCAGGACTTTTCCTGTCAATATTTGTTTTCTCTAAATAATTCTAAGGATCAACATGAGGGTTTGATTGTGGGGTGCAGTGAACACCTATGCACAATTTGAACAAACTTACTCTGTAACACTTGCAGGCAAGCACGTGAGCAAGAAGCTGGGGATGCGAGTGATGGTTGGAGCGGTTGGTAAGCACCCCTTTTCGAAGCTTTATCTCCCATGTGATTAGAGCTGCACGATGGTCTTTTGTTTCCAGGGCGGTTGTGAATGGCAGACAGCCCGAGTTCTTTCAGTTCTTCTACCCTGACGCAAAAGCCTGAGTCCAAACAACCGCTTAAAATCCTCCCTGGGCTCTCCTGCAGATGACTCACATTTGCAGCAGCTGCCTGTGTTTCCAGGGCTCTCCGGCCCTGCTGGGTCCCTGAAGAGGCAATTGCACATCTTGCTGCACACGGCCTACCTTTGTGCAGCCGTTCCCTCCGCAATAAAATGTTCTCAGCGGCACAAAAGCAGCCGCCACAGCGAACAGCTCCTGGCAAGAGTAAGCGGAGTCGCGGGCCACAGCGCGCCTCTGCGCCTTCGCGAGTGCTGACGACGCTGCTAACCCAGCCTAGCAAAGTAGGAGCGTCCTTAAGAAACCCCAGCTCCGGCTTGGCTCACCCCAGCTCTCACCCCAACCTCCAGACACCCAGGTGAGACTCAAACCTACAAGCCTGCAAGTAGCAGGCGGGCCGAGAAGCCGCAGCTCCACCTGAGTCTTATTAGCATGTGTTGTTTTGTGGAAAGAAATGCTGTCACCATCGCTTTTCTTTGTTTTCCAGGACTTTTTATTTTCTGGTGACTCTGTAAGACATTTTCCTTGGGGATGGGGGCAAAAAAGTGCTTTTTAAAAAACAAAAACAAAAACAAAGCAAAACAAAAAAACAAGTGCAAAATACTTTGGCTTAATTCAGCGCGTGAGACTTTAGAAATACCTCCGACTAACCCGGGGTTAGCTCTTCGAGCCTTGGAACAGCCGCGAAGAATGGTGGCCAAAAGCCAAGCGCACGAAAGTGATGCTGCAGTTTGTGGGGATCTGTTGCAGCATTTATATTTAAATGTTTTTCTCTCGAAGAATTTTTAATTGGAGGTTTCGCCTTGAGATACTCAGATAAATCAGATAGGGAGCCAACCCGAGTTATTTCGCTTCGTAACCAAGCTTTATCTCCGGGCTTTCTTCCCCCCCTCAGTTCTTGCCCCGAAGCGATCTGTAAAGCGAACCTACTCTGATACAGTTTGAAAAGTGCATTTTGTACTTGGCTCTTTCTTTGATCGAATTAATCTGGGCCTTTTTGTAGTTCTAAATGAGGCCTAAGGGCTGACAATGTAGCTGTTTAAAGGGGATTTTAGGGGATAATAGCCAATGCAAATAGTGCCATGAGAATGGCGACTTGCTTTTGCACTTTCAATCGCATAATAACAGCAAAGAAAGCTTTTAAAATGAATTGAAATTTTGTGGCATGCCATCTGGGATTATTTGGGGAAACAGTTCTGAATACTGCAGTTGGGCGAAAGAATGGAGGTAGACACTGCTCTTAAGCTGACATGTTTCAGATGGCAACCTTATGCTGACTGGTGCAAAGTTGGCTAGCATTTTTTTTTTTTTTTTATTTTCTTTCTTTCGGATTATCTGCAAAAATTCTCTTTGATTGCTGGTATTTGGGTCTGAAAAACTTTTCTTTTGTTGAAGAATTCAATTCAACCCCTGCAGCTGCTGATCCCCTCATTGTCCCCCTCCTTATGTGTACGGGTCTCAGATGAATGTAGCCAAGCCTTTTAGTGCCTTAATAGGTGTCTACATAAAGGTCATTTCTTCTGCGGTACTTGTTTTAACAAAAGTTTATACACAAACAACAACCACAGCTAAAACATTCACATTAATCAATTTCCTACTGATGCAGAATGCAGAAACTGCTTCGGGCCATGGCCGGGACGTGAAAAATGTTTGCTGTGTATTATGTCGTGAAGCAGAAATGGTTTCAGCAATTTCACCAAGGGCAGAGCGTAGCTTGTTTCTGCAGTTTTCGGTTGAGACGGCCTGCGCCGCTGCTGGTGTGTGCACACTGTGCCCAGGTGAGGGCTCCGGGCAGAGAGGGCTTGCGGTGCAGCGTGTGAGGTTTCAGCTCGCGCCAAGGTGCCTACTCTGGCTTGGGAGATGTTCTCCAGAAACTTCTGATGAGCATCCGCTATTGATGGTCTCTGCAGGTAACGGTCCCTCAGGGATACCAGAAACTGGAGAAAGTTGCTTAGATGATACAATCAGGTATTTAGAATTTGCTAATTAAAAACAATCTTTTTTTTTTCCCCAGAAAGTATGACTTCCCACATTAGAGAAAACACGACCGCAGTCCTCTGTTTTGGTTTTCAAACCCTAGAGAAGGCTGCTTTTAGGGTGAAATAAATAACCAAACTGATGGCTATTGATTGTAAAGGTACCAGTTGTGGGGATGCCCACCTGCCAGACTGGGGAGAGGAGAGCAAGGCTTTCTAAGGGACCTTGGTGCTGGGAGGGGATTTCCCTGTATAGTGAACGTCATGTGGGAATTTCAAAACTCTGGCCACGTGGGGATGGATGGGAGGGAGGAAGCCCACCCACCCTGCCTCCTGGAAGCAACCCCAGACTGTTGGTTAATTCAGAAACATTGGCACACTGTTCGATCCATTTTAAGAAGATACCTTATACTTGTTCTTGGCCCTGTCTTCACCCAATTCTTAAGGAAGTAAAGCAAATCATCCTCTGTAACAGTGGTGGTGAACCTGTGGCATTCGTGTTGTTTTTCTTGTAAGATGATGTTAATGTATAAGTTGCTTTTTTTCTAAACTAAATCTGCAATACTGAGGTTCAGCTGCAGTGTTAACACTTTGCAATATTGGGTTTTTGGCTGCAGTTTGGGCCCTCAGTTTCAGAAAGTTTGGCCACCACTGCAGTCCATGGTATCTGTAGCTTGTCCTCCTTTGCTGTATGTTTCCTTACTCATTGATCATCCAAGCTCCAGGTTGAGCTTGAAAAGTAAGGATTCAAGTCCTAAAATGCTTTAGGGTTTTGTGGAAGCTAAAGTATCCCTCCTCCCCCAACTTCTGAGGGTCTCTTTCCTTCACACACTTGGTTGCAGTGAAGACTAGGAGTGAATGAGAGCTCTTCTCAGTTCCATGGATTTGCAGGAGCCCCTCGAATCTCTCACACAATGACTTCTAGGCCATTTTAGCTGGACAAGTGCACGCGGAAGACCTGGCATCTTGCTACTATGTGGACTTTGATTATCTGGTCTGGCTGTGCAAAATCAGCATTTTTGACAGCCCCTTAGTAAGGCTGAGGTTGCAAGGGACTCTGGATTCTGATGTTTTTGTGGAGATAAAGTCAAGCTTCAACCATCCAGGACCAAAGTATCTACCCATAAAGTCACAGTTAAGAACTACCATAAGGGAGTTCTTAACTCGTCAACTGCAATAGCTATTTGGGAGATTAGAAGGTCTAGGGGAGGCAGTCTAGTTTTAGAGTCTTGTCTTACATAAGGCCCTTGATTTGATGCTTTAGTTTCAAGCAAGAGAAACAAAGTCAATAATTTGTTTGCAGTCTTTCATCTTTTCTGTGTTATTTACTCATTTAAAAAATTACCAAATATGTTTGGATGTTCACTGTATGTGAGTCCTGTGGTAGGTACTGTGGCTATGGTATTGGCAGGCAAATCTCATCACTGTCCTCTGGTAGTTTGTATGCCCAGATCTTAGAGAGTGGGGTGCAGGGCTGGCTACCCATTGGAGTCACCTTGGAAGTTTTTACAATACTGCATGCCTGAGATTCTTCCTCTTCCTCTCAAATCAAATTTAACCAGTGTGGGATGGGCATTTTAGATTAAGTTTATTGGTATATTTTAGGTATACATAATGATCACATTCATCACAGGGTATTTGTACCTGTATACAATATAACTTGATTTTTTTTTGCCCCTTTCTCTTACCTCTTTTCCTTCAACTCTTCTTCGCTTCCTTATTGAGGCCTTGTTTCCATTTTTTCCCCATTTTTCTCATTTGTTTCTTTTCCCTTCTCCCTTTCTCCCCCTTTCTAGTTCCAATACCCATTTGAGATTTTCACACAGTATCTGTTATACATTTTGGTCCTTATTTATACTTTCTGTTTCTCATACCAGAGAGCAAAGTATTATTTACATATGTGTATCTGATTTATTTCACTTAGTAGTATGGTCTCAGAAACATCTCAGTTTATCCCTTCTTATGATTGAATAGTACTCCACTGTATAAAAACTCATCTTTTTTAAAAATCCATTTATTGGTTGATAGGCATTAGGGTTGTTTGCAAGATCTAGCTATGACAAATTGCACTGCTCTCCACATGGGTGCATGTATATTACTATGGTATGATATTTTCATTTCTTCCAAGAAGATACCAAGAAGAACAATGGGTCAAATGGGACCTCTAGTCCTCATTTTCTGAGGACTCTCCACACTGATCTCTGTAGTGGTTACACTAGTCTGCACTCCTACCAACAGTAAATAAGGCTTGCTTTTTTCTCACAGCCTTTCCAGCATTTGTTATTGATTTCTTGATAATAACCATTCTTTTTGGAGTGGGGTGGAGTCTCAGTGTTGTTTTAATTTTCATCTCTCTGACTGTCCAGTGATGTTGAACATTTTAAAATATATTTCCTGTTTTTACTTCTTCATCTGAGAAGGATCTGTTCACTTCAGATGCCCATTTTAAATTGGGTCTCTGTATTTGGAAGGTCTTTTTTTTTTTTTTTTTTTTTTTTTTTTTTTTTTTTTTTTTTTTTTTTTTTTTTTTTTTTTTTTTTTTTTTTTAGTTCTTTATACACTCTAGATAGTAGTCCTTTGTCTGAGATACAGCTCCCTATTTTTTCTTTTCTCACTCTATGGGTTTTTTCTTCATTCAGTTGATTTTTCTTTTGCTGTGCAAAACTTTTCATCAGCATTTTTCAGGAGATTCTTAGAGAATTCTTGTGCACAGCCAGGTGTGAGGACCTCTGCCTCAAAGAGGGAAAGTAGATGTGGGAGATGCGAGTGGGAATTGTGAGAAAAGCTGCCTCAAGCACAATGTGGGTAAGAATTCCAGGGTAATTAGTAAGGGAGCATTCTCTGCCTGGCTGCTCGCTTCCTAAAACATCACAGTCATGAAAATGAGGAGAGAGTTGACAAATTTTCTCTTTGTGCGTATCATAGCCTTCTAATGTCTCAGCATATATGTACTGATGTTATGTTGTGATTTTAAGTCACCCAACGTGGTGTTTCCCTGACACTAACTATATTGTTCAGCAGAGGTTCCTTTGGAGCAAAATGGTTTCCAGTTATGGTGGTTAATCCCCTGGACTGAGGGGTTTCCCAGGATATGGGACTTGGTGCTAAAACCAAACCAAGACCAGGGAAATCTGGATAAGTCAGAACAGTTGCTCTAGTGCAATGATTTTTACTTCAGAATTCTCAAATTTGACATCCAAAGCATGAATTAGAAAAGGAAAAGTTAAGCTGGACATTAAAAATTTAAAAATTTTTGCTTTGAGGAAGTCTACACATAAAGGCTGAAAATATTAGCTACTGTCCGAGAGAAGCTATTTTCAAACAATATGTTATAAAGGGCTAGTATCTAGATTATTTCAAGAATTTAAAATGATTAACAGTAATAAATCAAACCATCCAAATAGAAGATGTCCAAACAACTTAACATACTTCATTAGTAAGGATATATAAAAGACAAATAAGCAAATGAAAAGATGCTCAGTGTCACTAGTTGTTAAGTAAATGCAAATTAAAACCACAATGAGATAGTCTCACATGTTTATCAGAATGACTAGACAATGCAAAATGCTGTTGAGGATGTAGAGAAAAGTGCATTACTCATACATTGCTAGTGGAACATAAAAATGGTCCAGTGGCTCTGGAAAATAGTTTGGCAATTTCTTAAAAAGCTATACATGAAATTATCAAACACTGTAGCCATAGACTTCTTGGATGTTTATCCCAGAGAAGTGAAAATTATGTTCAGATAAAACTCTTAGGCCAGTGAGATAGCTTAGTGGACTAAACTGTCTAGTGCAGGGACCAGGGTTTGTTCCTCGGCACCACAGGCCATGCTGGCCCTGCCCTGGGCATGCTGAGACAGCCACCAAATATGGTGTTTCGTGCCCATAATCCCAGCCCTGGGGAGGCTAGAAACAGGAGGATCACTGTGAGTCTGAGTTGTGTAGTGAGACCCTGTATCAAATACATAAAAGCCTCTATTAAAGGATGTTTATAAAGTTTCATTTATAAGATAAATACATTTTATTGATTAAATAAAATTAACCAATACAGTATAGTTAACCAATGTTTGTACTTTAGTGGAGAAAACATTTCAAAACATGTAGTTTTTGGAGAAAAGGAGTTCATTCAGGTGAAAATATTGGGATCTGCTATTCCAGCTCTTACTAGGTTGGCATTGGTTTTTGTAGTGCTGTATTCAGAGACTAACTAGCCCATGTGAATATCTGGATAAAATTACATTCTCACATAAAGACACAATAAGGTCCTTACCACACAGAGCCCATGAAAATAGAAAATAATAAAAAGGTAGAAAACATATAAGGTGTTTCAAAGACACCAAGTAAATCAAAGACTTATTACATTTAAATATCTTTGGAATATAACTGATGCAGGTTCCAAGTTTTTATTCTCCTGTGTCTACATCTCTACAGTGCAGTGATAATTAATGTCCTTGATGGTGATTCTTAAGAATTATTGGATCTTGAAGTGCTTTTTCAATTACCAAGAGTGTTTGGTAAATGGCATTATAGATAGATTCTATTGTATCACAATTTTCTGTAAAGTAGTGCTCCATGGGCAATCTATTAATGGTTTGTCTTAATTTCTTAATTGATGTCTGCTGAGGGGGAGCATGTTCTTTCCTTTCCCCATAGATAGTTTGTAGTTGAAGTCTCCTGGAAACAAGGGAAGTCATCAGGTACTTATTTGTTCTCTGAAGAGCTCTTCTGTTGGCTTTACTCATGGCCTTAGCTTATATCTTTAGGTTCAAGGACATTGTAGTGCCAAGCCAAGGGATTGATTTGTGTTGGTTAGGCTAAGATGGCACCTGACTGGATCCCTCATTTTATATCATAGAAATAATAGCAGCTAACCCCTATATAGAACTTACTGTGTGTGGACACTAGTGTAGGAGGTAGGTATCATTCTTGTCCCTTTTTACTCTTGAGGAAACTAAGACATAGAGAAGTTAAATTTCCCAAGGTCAAAAAGCTTAGTAACATTCAATTCACCTGGCTCTGGAGTCTGCTCTGTTTTTGACACATAAATGTTTAGTCTTTACAGGTCATCTATTAAATGCCAAACATTTATTTTGGTATGCCCCAAATTTTCTGAAATCTGTTTGATTCCCTTTTCTGAATTAGTGTATTTGTTGTATGTTATATTGCAAAGCCTTTGTATCGACATGCAATATTCCAGTTTGATGAAGTGATGTAGTCACAGAAGGGTGCATTAATTGCAAACTCTCACAGATGGCCAAACAAGATTAAGATGGAGTAATGTTATTTTAAGCATCATTATGCATCTCCACTGGTTTTATGAGGCCTTTATAATTTACTGGTCCTATGGAGTGATTTGTTGAATTGTATCATTTTCATTTTATCAAGATTACAATTCAATATACTGTGTCATTTGTTTGTATTTATTGGTTGCTATTTTCCTGTGGGTGCCTCTAAAGATGAAGGACAAGCTTACTTACTATCCATAATATGTCTTAGGGGAATTAATATGAAATGTATATCTGTTCTCCCATTTTTACAGGTTGGCAAATTAACTACAGATGGCTGACCTGTGAACTTGGACACTATTTTCAAGTAAGTTCATAGACTTGGAGTGATTTGAATGGCCCTAGATTGAAATGTGTACTGTTTTGTATGATATGTATTCATTTAAAAAAGTGAGACCTCATTCCCCTACATCTAGGCCTGAGGAGGTTTTCTTGTTAAGAGTTTGTTGGTATTGTTGCCATTATTATTATCATTACTGAAGCTCTCTTAAAAGCCTTATTCTGTTTCTCTATTTTCTGAGAAAATTGGTACCTGCACTAAGGATAAGTGATACAATTTTCCTCTTTTCTTCCCTCTCCTCTTAAACTCTGTGGGGTAATGCATGGCTGGTAATTAACTTCTAGATAAATTACTACTTGATGAAAGGGGAAGACACCTTGAGAGTTAGAAGTCAGTTTGTCCAAATTGACTGTGCAGACTTCCTTGTAATTTTGTCATTTTGCAAATGATGGCAATAATGTTTTGTTGGAAATCTAAGAAATGCAATCTTGAGCACATAGATATAAGAATTAGTGGGAAAATATCCTGAGCTATCATTGAAGTGTTTTCCTTCTGACTCAGAACACAAGGGAATCAATTACAGAACCTGTCATTATATTTTGCCCTAGACTGGTATGTACACATGTATCAATTTATGATTCACCAGGTCAGAATATAGCCAGATTATGGGACATATTTGTATATTCATAAACAAGGGAACTACCAATCAAATCTTATTGGACAATGTATTTTCTCTGAGAAACCAGGCAACTAGCAAAAGATAGAAAAAAGACTGAGTCTATATTACTGTCAAGAACCTGTTGTGCAGCATGGCCAGAGGACTTCTCCAATGTCTTATTATTTTAAGATCTATGTCATGTCAATGTAAGCTATTATTCTATTTTCATTACTATTTAGACATCTCAGGAAATTTAAAAACTTGAAGCCTTTGAGATAATAGGTTCAGTTATACTATGCTTATACTTGCCGTTAAGTGCTATATAGAATATTTACTTCCCTATAATCTGTGAGTTGTGGGTATAATTACTCCCACCCTTTTTCAGTGTGACAAATGAGGCCCAGTGAGGTTATATAACATCATGAAAGTCTCTTAGCTGGAAGAGCTAGGATTAAAATAATAGCTCTGCTGACACCAGTGTGTGTGTGCCAAAAGTCTTGGTTATGGCTCTTGTTGGGGAATGCCACAGGAATCTGAGGTCAGGAGAAGCTAATTTACCTAACAATAATGTAGACATGTTGCTAATGTTCTGAATTAATAAGGGAAAACTAGGGCAAGGCCATGGTGAAGCACTATTCCTTACTGGCTTTAGGACCACTCTTCCTCTATTCTGTGAAATTTCTATCTCTGAAAACTCCATTATTCATTAGTACCATGCTGATTTTAGCACACTAGCTTTATAGCGTAATTTCAGGTGGGGGATTGTGATACCTTTTGCCTTTCCTTTGTTTCCCAGGATTGTTTCTGATATTCTGGGTCTCTTCAGGTTCCAAGTGAATTTGAGGAAAGTTTTCTCCAGCTCTGTGATGCTAATGATATTTTAATTGGGAGTGCATTGAATCCATATAAGGATTTTGGGAGTATGGACATTTTTACAATGTTGGTTCTTCCTATCCAGGAACAGGGACTTACCTTCATTTTCTCAAATCTTCTTCAATCTCTTTTCTCACAGTACCATAATTTTTTTACTGTATAAATTTTTATTTCCTTGATGAAATTGATTCCTAATTATTTCATTTTTTTGTGTTGTTATGAAAGGCATAATTTCCCTAATTTCTCTGTCAACTTGCTCATTGTTTGTGTACAAAAATGCTACTGATTTTTCAGTGTTGACTTTGTATACTGCTAATTTGCTGAATTTTATGATTAAATCTACAAGATTGGTGGAGATTTTGGAGTTTTCCATGTAGAGTATCATGCCATCTTCACATAATGATAATTTCATTTTTCTTATCAAATTCTTATTCCTTTTATTTTTCTCTTTTATCCAATTGCTCTGGCTAGTGTTTCCAGAACTGTATTGAATAGGAGTAGAGACAGCGGATATCTTTGTCTTTTTCCTCATTTTGAAGTGAAGGCCTTCAGTTTTTCCCATTGAACATGATGCTGGCTGTTGGTTTGTCATAGATGGCTTTTATTAGGTTGTGATATAGACCATCTATTTTGATTCTCTGTAGGGTTTTTTTTTTTATCATGAGTGAGTATTGGACTTTGTTAAAAGCTTTTTGTGCATCTATTGAGATAGTAATGTGGGTTTTGTTCTTATTTTTATTGATGTGGTGTATTACATTTGTGGATTTGTGTATGTTGAACCATACACAAATTCCTGGATGAATTTCACTTAGTCGTGATGTATTATTTTATTAATGATTTGCTGCATTCTGTTTGATAGTATTTTAGTGAGAATTTTTGCATCTATACTCATTAGAGAGTTTGCCCTATAGTTCTTTTTAGTTGAATCTTTCTCTGGTTTTGCAATGAGAGAAACACTTGCCTCCCTAAATAAATTTGGGAGAATTGCTTCCCTTTCAGTTTCACTGAAGTCTGAGAAAAGTTGGCATTAAATCTTCTCTAAAATTTCTTGTAGGGTTATGTTATGGTTCCTTTGGGATCTGGGCTTTTCTTTGTTGGTAGGTTTTTATTAAATTTTAAAATTTGTTTCCTATGAAAGGGTTATTCAAAGTTTGTATATCTTCTTGACTCAGCTTTGGCATTTTATAAGTATCTAGGAAACTGTCTATTTCCTTTTTGTTTTCCATTCTGTGAAAGTAAAGACTTTGGGAGTAGGTATTGATGATTTTCTGAATTTCTCTAGATTCTCTAGTGATTCACCCTTTTCATTTTTTATTGCATGGATTTGTGTTTTCTGTTTCCTTTTTTTTTTTTTTTTTTT
>PVKA01013047.1:0-35716 GCA_004027165.1 Ctenomys sociabilis | reverse complement strand
CATAAAATCATTTATTTGGACTTGTTCTGTTTTCCTAATGTGTGAATTTACCACTATAAAATTTCCTCTTAAGACAGCCTTCATTGCAATCCACAGGTTTCAGTAAGTTGTACCTGCATTTTCAATAGATCATAAATATTGTTTAATTTATTCTTTAACATCATCTGTGATCCACTGGTTGTTCAGGAGGTTGTTGTTTAATTTACATATGTTTATTTATTTATTTTGTGGCTGGCTCAGTCCATTCTGGGGGTGGGGTTGGTGCAGCATGTGTTGCCAGTGAAGCAGGCACTTTAGGCCACTGAGCTATCTGCTGGCCCTGTTTATGCTATTTTTGTAGTATCTTTTGTCAGCAATTTTCAGTGTTATTGCACTATGGTCAGATATTATGCATGGGATAATTTCAATTCCTTTGCATTTACGTAAGAATGCTCTGTGTGCCAGTACATGGTCTCTTTTGGAGATTGTCCTGTTTGCAGCTGAAAAGAATGTATATTTTGTTTTTACTGGGTGAAGCACTCTGCAAAGGTCTATCATGTCAATTTCTTCACATGTTTGGTTTAGTTCTGTTATTTCTTTGCTGATTTTTTTGCATAGTTGATCTATTCTTTGTGATAGTGACAAGTTATAAAGTCCTCCATTACAACTGTATTATGGCTCACTTGATTTTTCCTGTCTGTTAAAGTTTGTATTATGTAGGTGAGTGCTCCTGTGTTGGGTGCATATGTATTATCTCTCCCTCTGCAATTTTCCCTTAATAAGTGAGTAATGGCCTTTTTTGTCTCTCTGAATGATTTTTAGTTTGATCTTAATATTTTCAGCAACTAGGATAGCTACCCCTGCTTTTTTTTCTGATTTTCCTGTGGCATATGGAGAATTGTTTTCCCTCCTTTGACTTTTAACCTGTGAATTTCCTTTTGAGTTAAATGTGTTTCTTGTATGTAGCATATGGTTGGGTTTTGTTTCTTAATCTATTCTGCTAGTCCATTTCTTTTGATTGGTGAATTGAGGCTGTTTATATACTTGTGATATTATTTTCCTGCTATATGTTCTGTACTTTCACTTTCTTTTTAGTTACTTGCTCTGTTTCATGGTTCCTTTCTGTTGTTTTTGACACAGTGATCACTTCTGTCTCTTTCTAAACACGTGTCAGTACTCTTTGTAGGCTTGGCTTAATGATCATGAATTTCTTCAGTTGTTCTTCATCTACCACTGAATTTGATAGATAGTTTTACAGGGTACATCAATCTGTGTTGGAAGTTATTTTCTTTCAAGATCTGAAATACTTCACTCTAAATTCTTCTTGATCTGATGGTTGGTGTTGATAAATCTGCTGTGATTCTGATGGACTTGCCATTGTAAGTGATCTGTTTCTTCTTCTCTCTAATAGCTTTTCATATTCTATTCTTTTGATGAACCTCTGAGATCTTGATTATCATGTATCTAGGTGTAGATTTATGGTGATTATGGCTATTTGGAGTTCTATATGCATCACTTACTGTACATCAGTTTCTTTCTCATGTTTGGAAAATTTTCCGCTAGTATTTCTGTGAATCATTTTTTTATGTCATTTATGCTGTCCCGTACTGCTTCACTGACACCTATCATTTTCATATTATTTTTCTTTGTGTTGTCTTGTAGCTGCTGAATTGTTATATCCTGTTTCTTTCTTAGTTTTAAGAGATCTTTCTTTTCATGTTCATTAGCTGCAGCACTGTCTTTAAGTCTGAAAGTCAAAAAAAAAAAAAAAAAAAAAAAAAAAAAAAAAAAAAAAAAAAAGGGCCAGGAAGATGGCTTAGTGGAATAAGTGCTTCCCTGGCAAGCACAAGGACCTGAGTTCCATCCCTGGTTCTGCCAAAAAAAAAAAAAAAAGAATCAACATTGAAAGTCAATCTTCAGTTTCATTCAAGTGGTTTTGCCAGCTTTCAATAGAACTTTTAATTTCCTGGATATTTGTTTGAATCTTTTTTCATGCATTCTAAGTTTTTCTTGTGTTCATTCAGTGTTTCCAACTTTTCTTTCTTTCTTTCTTTTTTTTTTTTTAGTGCATTTAGTACAAGATCTCACTATAGAGCTCAGACTTGTAGTAATCCTGCTCTTTTCAGCCTCCCCAGTGCTGGGAATAGAGGCGTGTGCCACCATGCCTAGTCTCTCTATCATTTGTTTTACTCTTCTGTATTTTTTTTTAATCTATGTCTTCTTTAGCTGTGCTAGGCATTTCTTTCATTATTGTTGTCATTTCTTTTTTGACCTGAGGCATTATTTCTGATCTTGTTTCTTCTATAGCCTGATTTGGACTTAATTCTTTACTTCAGTTGCTATCAGAAATTTTAGGTTTGTAATTTCCAAATTCTTGTATGTCTTTGTCTTCTGAATTTTTTCTAGGTGGACTAGAGGATTGAGATTGCATTTTGCTCTTCCATTTTGTGATTTTTGAAGCTCCCATTAATCACTCAGACAATGGTACGAGAGTGGTGAGGCATTTTCCTACAGTAGGGAGCATGGTAGAACTCACCAAGGCTCTTGCTACTCATGGTGATGACTGGCCAACACTCAATAAAGCTTTATTGTGGGTATTGGGTATTGACTGATTCTCCAGGATCCCATGGCCTACTCATATTCCTCCTAAGTTTTTTAAAGATTGTACTAGCTTCATGCTTGTGTGCTCGGTGCTAAGTGTGAGAGCTTACCAGAATTTTGTAGGCTTCCCAGAGTCCACCAAGGTTCTCAAATGACTTCATGAAAGCTCCATTACTGCTTGCTCTTGGCCCATAGATTGCAGCTGTCCTGAATCCCACATGCCATTCAGAGTCTTCTGAAGTTCTTAAGTAGTTGGACCAGCACCAACACAAGCTCCACACCTACATTTTGGGGGCTAAGATCAGAGTTTACTAATATCCTGCAAGCTGCCCAGAGTTTACCAAAGTTCTTAAATGGAGCCAGGAAAATTCTGTGCCTTAGCTTATAATTTAAAGGTTTATGCATATTGCAGCATGCATCACTTGATTTTAAAATTTGAATAATTTCCTATTGTATATATACACCATGTTTTGTTTATTCATTTATCAATCAATAGACATTTGGGTTATATCAACTTTTTGACTATTATAAATAATACTTTTTGTTTTCCTGTTTCTGGCTGTGTGGAGGCAGCTCATGCATCTGGGAGATCCCAAAGTTAGGACTTTTCTTTGCACACCCGAGGCTGCCCCCATTGGCTCTGCAGCTGTCATCATGCCACCAAATGAATATATAGAATTACACTGTAAGTGCTATGAGTACTACTTGGATTACCATGAGAAAAAGAGAAAGAAGGCAAGTTGAGAAGCTTATGGATGTTCAAAGAAAGTAAAAAAAGATCGGCCTGAAGGCTAAACTCTACCAGAAACAGTGCCATGCAAAGAAGATACAAATGAAGAAGACTATCAAGATGCATGAAAAGAGAAACACCAAATGAAAGAATGATGAAAAGACTCCACAAGGAGCAATCTGCTGGACAGAGAAAGAGACAGTTTCATGCAAAATTACTTTCCAACATGATTAAGCAAAAACAAAAAGGAAAGGCTGGATAATGGGAAGTTTATCTGCTCAAATGTTGTGCCCAAAGAGAAACAAAAGTATTAACTGAAAAGAGAAAAAAAAGAAGGCATGGAAAAGGATGGTTACTAAAGTCTTCTTTGTTGGAGATGACTTTACAAGAAAACTACCCATTAGGCCAATGGGCTCACATTTTAAGAAGGCCCATGTAACATTTCCTGAACTGAAAGTCACATTTTGCCTGCCAAAACTTGGTGTGAGAAAGAATCATTCATCAATATTGTATACAACTTTGGGTGTTATTACCAAAGGAACAGTGACTGAGGTGAATGTGAGCAAACTGGGCCTTGTGATACAAGGAGGCAAGATTATTTGGGGTAAATATGCCCAGGTAAAAAATATCCTGAAAATGATGGATGCATCAATGTGGCCTTACAAGTTTGACAGATGTTTCATACAATAACTTCTTGTACTTATTGAAGACTACAGACCAGTCAGGAAAACCATAACTTGAATACTGCTGAACAGCTCTCATGACCACATTCATCAAGAAAGTTATTTGTAAAAACATTAAAAAATACTTATTTTCTTTTTTGACTGTAGCTAACCTAGTAGGTGGGATGTCAAAGTCACTTTGCTTTAGATTTCTTTAATGACTAATGAGTGATGTTGAGGATCTTTTCAAGTATTTACCTGTAATTTGTATATCATTTTTAAAGACATGTCTATCCACTTATTTGCCCATTTTTAGTTAGGTTCAGTTGTAAGAGTTTTTTTGTGTATTTTTGGTGTTGGGCTCTTATCAGATTCATGACTTGCAAGCATTCTTCCTATTCTGTGCATTGTATTTTCATTTTCTTGAGTTTGTACTTTAAAGCACAAAGTTCTAAATATTAATCTCAAATTTATCTATTTTTTATTGTAACTTGTGTTTTCTGTCACATAGTTAAGAAAATGTTGTCCAATCCATGGTCATAAAGATTTATCCTTTTATTTTTTTCTAAGTTTTGTAGTTTTAGTTCCTGAGTCTATAATTCATTTTTAGTTATTTTTTGTATATAGGATAAGCATTTTTAAAATGAGGAGTTATGGGAGTTAATAATTAGGGAGACATTTTGATTAAGATTTTTCAATTTTTATTTATTAGAACACATTTACAATATGTAACGATTACTTTGCTCACAAGAAGTTGGAATATGTACATAATAGATGTTAATTATTGTCTTCATCTCTTTTTTCTCTCTTCCCTCTTAACTTCCTCCATCTGGAAAAGCTCTACCTCTCTATTTCTTATTATGTGACTTTTACTTTGCTCTTTGTTGATGTTTTGGGTTTCTTAAGAGAACCTATGTGATATTTAAACTTATGAGTCTGATTTATTTCCCTTAACATTTCAGTCTGAAGCTATATCCATTTTCCTCCAAATGACTCAAGTTTATCTTTATGATAGGATAACACTCCATTTGTGCATAAATACCACACTTTCTTTGTCTGTTCATCTATTGATGGATATATAAGCCACTTCCAAGATTAGTTGTTATGAGCTGTACTGCTATAACATGTGTAGTCATGTATTATCACAATATTATGCCTTTAACACTTGTGGAAAGATACCTAGAAAGGGAATAGCTAGGTCAAATGTAATTTCTGGTTTCAGTGTTTTTAGGAATCTCTACACTGATTTCCACAGTGGCTGTACTACTTTGTATTCCTATCAACTGTGTAGAAGACTTCCTTCTTCCTTGCAGCATCACTAGCCTTTTATTATTTGATTTCTTCTTTTACTTTAAAGATAGAAAAACAGTAAAATAAAATACTTCAAAACAAGATAGTAGGAAATTGGTAATGGTTAAAATATTGTTATCTTTTGCATATTATCTTCAAAGTAGTTGCTCATATTACATGTTATAAGTACGCAAAATTAATCAAACAATGTAAGCACAACCCATTCTTTTCAATGCACTAATGGAATTTAGTAGTATAATTATCTTAGCTATTTTTTTTGTGTGTATATATATATTCTTTTCCCTTTTCTCTTTTCCCAATTCCAGTTCTTTCTGTTTGAGCAGTTACTCTTTCCTTCTCTCAATGTCTGTTGCAGATTTTATATCTTATTTACTCTTCTAGTTTCTTGCACTAGAGAGACAGCATGACTCTTACATATGAAAGCTTGATTTGTTTCACTTATAATTATGGTCTTCTCTACAAAAGCACTCAGTCATCTTTTCTTTGAGAAGAGGGCCAAACATGTTCAGTGGAAGAAAGATAGCCTCTTTAAGAAATAATGTTGGAAAAACTGGTTTCCACTTGCTGAAAACTAAGACTAGACCCATGTCTATCACCACACAACACTAAACTAAAGCCAAGGGCTGTGGAAGTAGCTTTGTCCAATAAGTGCTTGCCTGGCAAGTGCAAGGTCCTGAGTTCAATCCCCAGTACCACCAAAAAAAAAAAGTCAAAATAAGTTAAAGTTTAACTAAGGACCTACAGAGTGAGGTACAAGGTTACAAGATAAACCCTGAGGGGACTTGACTGATCTCATCAGATACAAAATATACATTTTTTGTTATATAGGTCTTGCTTTATCTCGGTCTTAACCATCCAGCAGAAAAGTATAAAAATGAGGTATATAAAATACGGTGATAATAATAACCTGAGCTGTAAATGGCTCTAGTCAACAACTTCTTCAGATAACCCACTATTATTGTGGACTGCTGGACTGTGTTGGATTGTTTTGCTTTCAGGCACCTATAATAATTGATTGACAATGGAATGCCAATCTTTGACAGGTCTAAATGAAAAAAAAGTAGATACAAAGGAAGAACCATTCTGTGTTTGTATAAACAGTATAGTTAGGATAAATATGCAGTACTTCTGCATAATTCTATGAGAAGCAAGATTTGCATTAATAGTGTTTGGACAGGATATTCTGTCAGCTTCCTGTGCTATGGATAACCACTAGGAAGATAACAAGGCAGGAAGTATTAATTATAGAAACTGTACTATAATTCAGCTTTAAAAAATAAGGTAAGTATACAGCTATGTTCTCTTAATTCATTGATTAGAGACATCTTCTCTAATGGTGTTTGTAAGTAGAATATCATGTCTGTACCTTGTATGACAAAAAACCACTATGAAAACAATATGCAATGTATTAATTATTGAATCTGTCCTGCTAATTTGATTTGAAACTGTCTCATTGCTATTTGTTCTTCAATAAAATAAAATAAAATAAAAAATATATTAAAACAGAAACACTAAATCTACTGGAAGACTTTAGTTTAGTGCATGGAGATAGACATGGGTTTAGTTTTAGATTTCAATATGTAGAAAGCCATTGCTTCTTAGCTTTTTGGCTATGATCAAGTATAGTATGTGGAAAGTCAGTTTTTCTAGCACTAGTTATTAAAGAGATTATCTTTCTTCCAGTGAATGTATTTGGCCTCTTTATGTCAAAGATAAAGTGGCTGAATATATGTAGTTGTGTCTGTATCTTTTAATATGTTCCACTGATCCACAGGTCTGGGTGTATTTTTTTTTTTTTGCCAGTACCATGCTATTGTTATCACAGTAGTTTTGTAGTATAATATCAAATCAGGGATTGTGATGTCTCTTGCTTTGCTTTTGTTGCTCAGGATTGCCTTTCCTCTTATATCTCTCTTTTGTTTCCAAATGAATTTTGGAAGTGTTGTCTCTATATCTGTGAGACGTGCTAGTGGTATTTTGATTGTGATTGCATTAAATCTGTACAACACTTTTGGGAATATGGCCATTTTCACAAGTTGATTCTTCTTATCCCTGAGAAAGGAGGATCTTTCCATATTCTGATATCCTCCACAATTTGTTTTAGAGTACTGTAGTTTTCAATGTATAGATCTTTTACTTCCTTTGTTGGACTGATTCTTATTTGAGTTTCTTTGGATGCCATTGTGAAGGGTGTTATTTCCTTAATTTCTCTCTCAATGAGTTTTGTTATTTGTGTAAAGGAATACTAAGCATTTTGTAATTTTTGAATTTATATCCAGATATGCTATTGAATTTGCTTACTAATTCTAGAACTCTTATGCTGCAGTCACATGTCATCTGTGAGCAATGATAAGTTAGCATTCCCTTTCCCAGTATTCTTCTTCTGTTTCTCTCTCTTGGCTAATTGCTCTGGCTAATGTTTTCAGAACTATATTGAGTAGGAGTAGTGATAATGGGCATTCTTGTCAAGTTCCTCATTTTAGAGTGAAAGCTTAGTTTTTGTCCATTTAGGAGGATGTTGGCTGTTGGTTTGTCGTATATCGCTTTTAAGAGATTGAGGTAAAGGCCTCCTAGTCCACTTTTCTGTAGTTTCATTATAAATGAATGTTGGACTTTATCAAAAACTTTTAAAGCATCAATTGAGATGTTTGTAGATTTTTATAGTTTTTTTTTTTAATAATATGTGGAGTAATGCTGAATCAGAAAACTGCTTGTTATTGCCTCTGCTGATGTGGTATATTATGTTGATTGATTTGCATACATATGCTCAAGCATCCCTGCATTCCTGGGATCCCACTTAGTCATACTGTATGACATTTGATGATTTGGTGCATTCTGTTTGCTAGTTTTTTAGGATTTTTGCATGTATGTTCATTAATGAGATTCACTTGCTGTCCTCTGTTTTGGTGAGTCTTTCTCGGGTTTCAGTGTCAGAGAAATACTTGCTCCTAGGAAGCAGGTGGACTTGTTTCCCTTTCAGTTGCATTAAGGAGTTTGAGGAGCAATGGAATTAGATCTTCTCTAAATTTCTTGTGGAATTCATCAGTACATCATTAGGACCTGGGCTTTTTTGTTAAGTTTTTAATTATATTTTTAATTTCATTAACAACTATTGGGTCATTTAGAATTTTTATAGTTTCTTTGTGCAGCTTTGGTAATTCATACATACCAAGGAATCTGTACATTTTGTCTGTGTTTTCCATCCTATGTAAACAAATATTTTGGAGGTAGGTACTGATGTTCTGAATTTCCACAAGGTATGTAGTGATTTTTATTCTTTTCATTCCTCATT
Organism: Ctenomys sociabilis; assembly: GCA_004027165.1. Classification (NCBI taxonomy): domain Eukaryota; kingdom Metazoa; phylum Chordata; class Mammalia; order Rodentia; family Ctenomyidae; genus Ctenomys; species Ctenomys sociabilis. The sequence continues at coordinate 27,141 of PVKA01013047.1, read as the reverse complement.
GTATGAATTTAAGGTTTTTCTTTCTTTTTTGTTTTTTGATAAGGTTGGCTAGGAGTTCATCAGTTTTATTTATTCTTTAAAAAAAACAACTATTTGATTAATTAATGCTTTGTATTGCTCTTTTAGGCTCAATTTCTTCTCAGATCTTTATAATTTCCTCCTTTGCATGGGCTTTGGGCTTGACTTGCTTTTTATTTTGTGGAAGCTTGACATGCAGCATATGATTGTTTATGTGGGCTCATTCTGTTTCCTGATGTGAGAATTAACTGCTATAAATTTCCCTTTTAGGACTGCTTTCATTGCATCCCACAGGTTCCAGTAAATTGTATTTGCATTTTTTTTTAAGTGCAGGGTCCACAGGTTCTATAGCATCTCACTACACAGATTGGACTTGGAGTAATCTTCCTGTTTTCAGCTTCCTAATTGCTGGGATTACAGGCATGCCACCACGCTCAGTCTCAGTCACCATCTCAGTGTGCCTCCAGGGATGGGGCCAGCACAGCAAGCCAGGGATGGAACCTTGGACCCAGCATCTGCCTAAGCAGGTGCTTCCATCCACTGGGCTATTTGGTCAGCCTGTATTTGCATTTTTATTTGATTGTAGGTATTTAATTTCTTTACTTTCATCTGTGGCCCATTGATTGTTCAGGACAATGTTATTTAACTTCTATGTATTTATGGAGTTTTTGTGGTTTCTTTTGTCATTAATTTCTACTTTCATTTCACTATGGTTAGATAATATGAATGGATTAATTGCAATACCTTTGTGTCAACTTAAGCATGTTTTATAGACTAGTATATGGATCATTTTAGAGAATGTCCAGTGTGTAGTGAGAAGAATGTGTATTCTGATGTTGTTGGGTAGAATATTCTAAGTCCATTTGTTCACAGGTTGGTTCAGCTCTGTTATTTCTTTGCTGATTTTTTTGTCTAGTTAATTATCTCTTTGTGACAATGGGGTATTGAGGTCTCCTATTACAATTATGTTATTGCTTATTTGATTTTTTATCTATTAATAATTTCCTTATATAGGTGGATGCTCCTGCATTTTGTGTATACATATTTGGAGTTTCCACGCTACTAGTCCTGTTTGTCCATTCTGCATGCCTTACTTGGGGCGCTACTGTGTCTCTGGCATTCCCTTGAAGGTCCACTTTTCTATGAGGTTCATTGCAGTACTGAGGGGCCTTCTGACCTGGTTCACTTCAGTTGAGGCAAAGATAGCTTTATTTGATTTCTTTTTTAAAATTAATTAATTAATTAATTTTTTAAATTGAAGAACAAATAGCAATGAGACAGTTTCAAGACAAATTAACAGGACAGATTTGATAAATTAATACATTGCAAACTGTTTTCATAATGTTTTGGTATCGTACAAGGTGCATACATGATATACTACCTACAAACACTATTAGAGCAGATGTCTCTAATCAGTGAATTAAGAGAGTGTAGCTATATACTTTTCTTATTTTTTTATTGCTGAATTATATCACAGATTCAATAATTAATACTTTCTACTTTGCTATCTTCCTAGTGGTTGTCCATAGTACTAGAAGCCAACATAATATCTTGTCCAACCATTAGTAGTGCAAATCTTGCTTCTCATAGAATTATGCAGAAGCACAACATATTTATCCTAACTGTACTGTTTATACACACACATCATGATTCTTCCTTTGTATACCCCCTTTTTTTTTGTCTAGACCTGTCAAAGATGGGCACTCCATTGTCATTAAACCAATTTAGGTGCCTGAACTCAGCGACACAATCCAACACAGTCCAGCATTCCACATTAATGGAGAAATAGAAGAGCCGCAAGGCCAGCCAACATTTTGGCCCTAGCCTTTTAAGGTCAGCGAAGACTCAGGACATAGGAAAGCCTGTACTGTAACATCATGAAACTCAGTTGTGCCCCAAATTTTCTGATCAAGGAGATTATGGAGCCACAGAGGAAAGAGATTGATGATCTATAGTGTACCTGGAAAGAGTTACATGGAGAGAAACTTTCTCTCAGGCTCTCACAGAGAGCAAACTGGTCAAGCATTGGCTGTGACTCATCCACATGGATGACACGACAAAGGATCTACAGGGTAAGGTACAGGATTACAAGATAAACCCTGAGGTGACTTACTGACCTCAACAGAAACAAACCATTAAGCCATTTTCAAGCTGGCTCCCTTTCTGCAATCAAAGTATTATTAAAACCATTCTATTCTGGTCCTGTCACTCTGGGTAGGAGAACATTAAATTATGACTTATATTCAACTCCACACTATGCCTTTATTCTGAGATGATCTCTCTTGTGATCAGAGCTACACCACATTGCAGAAAGGATGGGATTCCTGCCAGTGAATTTATATACATGTTCATTATTCCATATTATTTTGCTTATTCAATATATTTCATTGGCCCAAGCACATTAGGAATTAATTAAAGTCATGTGTAAATAAGGCCTTCTTTGCCTTTAAGGAACTCATGACTATAATGTAAGTCAGTAGGCAAAAGAATCTAGGCCATCAGCACAGAATTAAACATGCAGTAGTATTTCTGCAAATAGTAAACTCACTAGAATTCAACTGTATTACACTGACATGGGCTACAGGCTCTGCAGTTTGATAAAGGGGTTTAAAATGATTAAAGCAAAATGTTGATAAATACCCAACAATGTGAGACTCTATCAGTGTATGACAAGTTTTTAATTTAAAAACATTACATTCTTTTGTATCAAGTCTTTTGATAATATTAATTTTCAAGAACATTAAATTCTGTCTGGTGTACTGAAGCTGGTAATTATAATGCATAAAAATAGCTGAATAACCAGGGTAGTGCCAATTACTCTGTCACTCATGAGTAATCAATTATTTTTGTGCAGCACAATATAGATGATGCCTGCATAGAAAGTAATAATGTACAGCACATAAATGAAAAATAATTTTCCAAAAGCAGGATGAGGTATGCCTGAAAGATTTAACAAATTGACTAGAGAGTTCAGTCATGTTGCTTTGAGGAAGGCTAATGTGAGTGGTTTGAAGAGATTTTAGTCCTGGACAGGCCTGTGTGTCAGCATCTGGGGAATGTTGCATGCACACATATTTGTGATTAAGACGATCCATGACAATTGGGCAGACCAGATGTCACACACTGAATTATGGGCTGTAATGAGCAGACCATATCGAGCATGAGTTGCAGTCCTGACAGTGGTTGTTCTATGAGGAATAGGATTTCTCTGTAACTTCCCAGAAGTTGCCCTGTGTGGAATGAAGAGTCTTCCCTGAGGTGGATCTTTCTGGTGCTTCTCTTCAGCTGTATTCTGAGTCCTCACCAAACTCCTTGCCTCTGGAAGCCTTTAGCATTGGGCCTTTCAGAAGTCTCAGCTATGGAGCCTTCCTCTGTGATGGGTTCATACTGAAAGGAAGCTGAGGACAAAGCTGATAAAATCAGAACAGTAAGAAGACCATGTTAGCACTTGCCTGGCAGGCACAAGACTCTGAGTTCAATTTCTCATAACAAAAAAAAAAAAGGAATGAACAAAAGACCTCTTTATATGGTTACTGCTAAAATTAAATAAGATGTTTCAGAATATTTACTATATTCCAGGTATTAATTTAATATATTTTAAATCATTATCATTAATTGTTGCTAGTGATAATTATACATTAGGCCTAATGAGTTATTTCATGCTGTAACAATCTATTTTCCCTTTATGGAAAACTACAACAGCTACACAGTAATAATAGAATGATGCCTTTTTTTGTAAATGCTGTATTTCATTCTAGGGTCATATAAAATTTTCTACTAAAATCTCTCAAATTGAATATATTTAAAGAAAGTTGGACCCAGAAGCATCCAGAAGCTGTTAGATGGACAATTAAGCAAAGGTTAATCCTGCTTTTGGTGGGCAATGTTTACTGAGCATTCATGAAAGAGCTCTTTAAGATAGTGAGCCATAATTCTTCCTTAAGGGAATGTATAATACAGTGAGAAAGATGGAAAAAATACATGTCAAACACACAGCACTTATCATTAACACAAGTAGAAGGTGTTATGGTTTGTGTCTAGTTGTTCCCCCAAAGCCTCATGCAGTCATGGGGCAGACTTCTAGACTTTGGGATTAATTCATAGTCCAGTGCTGGGATTATGGGTGTGGGTGCTGCACTCATCTGGGGGCAGATATCCTGAGTACAACCTAAGGGAGACAGACTTGCTCTCTGTAGCCATTGTTGCTGCTGCTCCTCCCATTTGCTCTTGCTGTTCTGCTGTTTTCCACTGTCATATCTGCCGCCCTCTGCCATGTGCCCCTCTGCCTTGGAGCCAGCTGAGTGGGGACTGAAACCTCTAGTAGCTAAATACACCTTTCCTTCCTTCATTTTGGGTGTTGGGTATTTGTCCCAGCAATGAGAGGACAGCAACTAGGACATAAGGCTACAACAAGACAAATGAGGCAACAAGGTAGCTACATATTAGTTTTAGATGAAGTCAAGGACAAATTCTTGGAAACTATGGTGTAAGCAACTTGAAAAAAGAGGAGGCTGTTTATAGATGGGAATGGGTCTACTCAATCCTTGAGGACTCTCTCTCTCTCTCTTTGTGCAAGAGGGGCATTAGGTAATAAAAACCAAGAGTAGGGGTGATGAGTGAGGTAGCAACTGAGAAGAAAGATGCTAGCTATTTTTGTTGCATACAAAGCACAGTCCTATGTGATGGTGGTAAGCAAGGCTGAGCCAAGCTCTGCTTTCATGAAGTGAGAAATCGAGGGCATACAGTCAGGTTGGTAGATACATAAATCTAGGAGAGCCACTTGCAGTAGTCTGTGGGAGAAAGGATGACTGCTTGCTCCAGGTGGAGGCAGAGAGGGTTTTAGGTACTGTCTCAGGTAAGCCAAATGTTATGGTTTATGTCCAGTTGTCCCTCCAAAGCCTCATGCAGTGGGGCAGCTTCTGGAGTTTGTGATTGATTATTGGTGTGGACACTGCACCTGCCCTGGGGCAGTAATTTGCATTACAATGGAAGGAGGGAGAGAGGCTAGCAAACTTCAGGAGCTGCTGCTGCCACTCCCTTTGCTCTCTTGCTCTTTGCAGCTGCTGTGAACCGCTGCTCTCTGCCATGTGCCACTCTGCCTTGGATCCAGCTGTGTGTGGACTGAAACTTCCACTAACTGTGAGATAAACAAACCCTTCTTCCCTTTATTCTTGGTGTCGGGTATTTGTTCAAGCAATGAGAGAAGAATAACTTCGGCATGGTGTAAGCACCTTAAGTTTTGCCAACTACCTTTTCCCCTTATTGGTAGATAGACTATCTTCCAATTGCCCATCCGCAGAGCCTTCTACATCACGGCCCCTGCCTCAAAACTTTAAGGATCCTCCCATTCAGCTAGTGGTTAAGGAAAGAGTCGGAAGATGGGTCACTTGCCTCGTTAGCACTAAGCATTGCAGAAAAGATCAGTTGACATTACATTGGCAAGAGCCATTGAACTACTTATGTGCCTTCTTTTTTACTCTAGATAGTAGGTACTTGGAAAAGTGATCAGACAGAGTAACCCAGGAGTCAAACTCAGCAGACAAATTAGTTAAGCTTCTTTGATTGACTGAATATGGTACCTGAGGGACAGATAGGAGTTGTAGATACCTCCCAGGTTTTTAGATTGGACAGCAAAGCCAGTGAGTGATCTTTCCTTTTCCAGAGACAAGGTTGAGAGAAGGAGGAAGGTATGGAGAAGAAAGGTAGAAACCTTAATTTGATTTGGGATATGTGGATTTTCAGATATCTGGGGTCATCCATGCAAGGTTGACAAATAATTTTCTGAACTATGATAATCTGACATTTAAATGAGAGGTCTTGGCTGGAGATACGAGTTAGAGAGTCATCAGTGCCCAGGTAGTACTGGTATCTTGTAAGAGGATGAATGCTGCATTCTGTTTGCTAGGTGGATTGAAGATCAGACCAAGATTGAAGATCTTGTTACAGGAATATACTGGGAAGGTTGTGGAATGAAGAAGAAGAGTCACCACATAAAGGGGCCAGGAAGACCATATGGGATTAGCAGGGAGATAATGCCTCAAGTTTTAGAATGTTAAAGCTATAGATATTGGTAGGATATAAAAATCACAGTGGTAAGGAAGAGATTTGAAGGTAATCTTATTTTAAGTTTTTGAAACATCAGGAGATACAGAAAAAGAGAAGGGAAGGTCAAGAATGAAGACTTTGGTTTGTGAGTCTTATTTTATGTGAAATTAAAACACATGCTTAGATATTGAATGTTGGAAGATCTCTGGAGAGCTCAGGAGGGAGTGCTTGTGGCTCCTGGTAGTTATCAGGAAATAGAGGGAAATATCATCACATAGAAGTGAAGAATCTTCAGTGAAAGATGGAATTCAAGGAAGGTGAATTGAAGCAAGTCAAGGAGGAAAGTGGTCCATAGTGTGAAGGCAGGAGACACTCATTTGGGGGAAGGTGATGTGGCATGAACATCTTTTGTGTAATCTTCCTAATAATTTATATTTCTAAAATTTTACCAGTAAGAGACTCACGAACAATACAGTCAGGATGGCTAAGGGGGACCCCAAGAAACCAAAGGGCAAGATGTCTGCTTAGGCCTTCTTTGTGCAGACCTGCAGAGAGGAGCACAAGAAGAAGAACCTGGAAGTCTCTGTCAATTTTGCAGAGTTTTCCAAGAAATGCTCAGAGAGGTGGAAGACGATGTCTGGGAAAGAGAAGTCTAAGTTTGATGAAATGGCTAAGGCAGATAAAGTTTGCTATGACCGCGAGATGAAAGATTATGGACCTGCGAAGAGAGGCATGAAGAAGAAGGACCCCAGTGCTCCCGAAAGACCACCGTCTGGATTTTTCCTGTTTTGTTCGGAATTCCGCCCCAAGATCAAATCCACCAACCCTGGTATCTCTATTGGCGAAAGCTGGGCAAGATGTGGAATAATTTAAGTGACAGTGAGAAGCAGCCGTACATCACCAAGGTGGCAAAGCTGAAGGAGAAGTATGAGAAGGATGTGGCTGACTATAAGTCTAAAGGAAAGTTCGATGGTGCAAAGGGTCCTACCAAAGTTGCCCGGAAAAAGGTAGAAGAGGAAGAGGAGGAGGAAGAAGAAGAAGAAGAAGAAGAGGAAGAGCAGGAGGAGGAGGATGAATTAAAAGCTTGTCTCCTTGTGAATCCCTTAGAGTAGGGGAGTGCCATGACTGACCGTTTCTTAAATGCTAACCGGATTGCAATCATGTAGTCTCTCAAATGCTCCGGAAGTTGGCAGTAGTTGCTCATCGTGGCCATGGGGGTCCGGAACGCTGTGAAATTGTATCAAAGCTGTACATATTTCCAAACATTTTAAAACTGAAAGGCACCCTGTGTTCTCCTCGCTCTGTGCACTTTGCTGTGGCTGTGAAAAGGCATTTGGAGATGTCTCTGGTGTTCATTTTTTAAGTTGTAAGGTGTTGTTGACTGTAACGTCATTGGCTAGAAACCCTGAGTTATCAACTGTACATATATAGAGTTTGTAAAAAGAGCAAAGCAAACCGGGCAAACCCTCGATGCTTCCTGCTTGGCACTGAGGCCAGCGGGGGGCAGACACCACTGAGAAGGAACCTTAGACCTGTTGTTGCTGTGGCTGTGGCAGGCATCCAGTTAGCTTCTGTATATAGTGACCTAGCATCCTGCTGCCCTGTCTTAGCTGGGGACTGAGAGGGTCAGCTGGCATGAGCAGTGCTTGGATTGGTTCCTGTTTTGATTTTTAGTTAAGTGCTAAACTCCTCATTGGCAAAGAGTCAGAGAAGGTTCAAGAAGCTTCTGTACTTAAACACGATTTGCAATGTTGTGTTTTTTTTTTTTCTATGTTTAGAATGCTGAGATGTTTTCCAAATTAAATAAACAGTATTACATTTTTCAAATAAAATAAAATAAAATAAAATTTTACCAGTAAAACGATAGCCCTTATTTGGGTAGACTGCCTGGATTAATGGGGCTATTGCATGAAGGTATTTGATTTTTGGTTTAGAAAAAATTAAAGTGGCATAAAAATCTTGTTTCATAACAGATTAAATCTAACAGTAGAAACATCAGCATGAATTTGAAGTCTATTAGGAATGAAGGAAATGAAATAAGGGTAAGAGATTTGACTTAAATGGAGCAATTCTCAGGCTGCAAAGAAGAGGGATCAGACCAGACAATGAGGATTCAGTTCACTTGTAACCAACAGATGTCAGTGTTGTGATTCGGTACACAGCAAGGTTTGGAGACTGCTGTCATCCAATGCTTTTGGCTCTGATTTAATGCATAAATTTTGCCAACTACCTTTCCCCCTTAACACACACACATACACACACACACACACACACACGCACACACACACACACACAATACAAATACATTAAAATGAAAGCTTTTTCATATACAGAAAATAGCTTATAGCTTGGAAGTTTCATCTGGTCTTGAAAATGGAAGCGAGTTGATGTCATTTCAATGTGTCTTTTGCAGCATACTGTGAAGTGATAATATGTGGTTGAAACTATCTCATAATGAATTTCTGGAGGGGAGGTGGGTGGGGTATAGTTTAATATTAGAGAATAAATTGGCTCAATATTAGCACAGAGCTTGTGACACAGTCACTGGCTTTTCATTCCATGTTTATTCTTCCATCAAGATGCATTAAGATGCTTTGAAAATTTATGGTGATTTAAGAGACGCAGCACCTGTATGGAGTGCTCTGTCCTTTTGTTTCATGTGTAGGTGTTGCAGAGACTTGAGCCCAGTTGTTCTGTGGGGTTTAGGTCACCCCAAGAGGACTAAGAAGGGATAAGCAGTTGATTACTTCTTGTTCTAAGAGTCCGATACTATAAACCAAAGCACATGGCAGAACTCACCAGTCTGGTCTGTGTTAGACCATTATCCAGACTGGGGACTTGGATGCTAAACTTTAACTGAATGAGAATTACAGACTGAATTGTTTTTGACTCAGTCTAACGTTTCTTCAGCTTTGTTCCTGTGGACCATAAAGACTTGCTGACTGTGTAGGGAACTGTCTGGTGAAAGCAGAGGAGAGGAAAGGGGAGGGCTGAGGGTACAGAAGTTAGATCTGAGCACCTGAAGAGGAGTGTGGGGGCCTGTAATTCAGAATAGCAGTATGCTATTGGCAATAAATACCCTTTACAATGTATCTATTGTTTTAATTTGCAAATAAGAATTGTAAGTATTTATGATGGACTGCATGATAGTATGAAATATGTCTATATTGTAGGATAGTTAAATCAAGCTCAGTAACATGTGCATAGCCTCACATACTTATCATCTTTTATGAAGAGAATATTTTAAAATGCACTGTCTTAGTGATTTTTTAAGTATGCAGATCATTGTTATTAACCTGTTGCCATGTTGTTCAATAGATTTGAACTTATTCCTATTGTTAAGCTGAAAATTTGTGTCCTTTGTCCAACAGCTCTCTGTTTTTTTTTTTTTTTTGGTGGAACAGGGAATTGAACTCAGGCCCTTGTGCTTGCCAGATAAGCACTTATTCCACGGAGCCATCTCCCTGGCCCCTTCAACAGCTCTCCAGTTGCTCCTTTCCAAACTCTCTGTTATGCTCTTTGTTTTTATGAGTTGGTCTTTCTTAGGTTCCACATACTGTATACAGAAGATCATAACATATTTATTTTTCTATGCCAGGCTTATTTTGCTTATTTCAGTTGATATAGCATTTAATAATGCTTTTTTAATTCAAATTTTATTGCAATATTTGTAGATTTATATGCAGTTGTAAGAAATAATAGAGAGGTAGCTTGGTGGCATAAGCACCTGCTTGGTAAGCCCAAGGTTCTGAGTTCAGCCCCTGCTATGCTGTGCCAGTCCCAGCATCCCAGGCTGCACTGGTGGGCCCTGGAAACCAGGCATGGTGGCTCACAGCTATGATCCCAGCACTGGGGAGAATGAGATTGGAGGATCACTGTGAGTCAGAGCTGCACAGTGAGACCCTGTATTAAAAAAAAATAGAACTCGACACCAGTTCTCACTATGGTTGTAGAATGCTGGACTGTGTTGGATTGTGGTGTCGAGTTCAAGCACCTAAGTTAGTTGAATGTCAATGGAGTGCCCACTTTTGACAGGTGTAGACAAAGGAAGGGTTGTAGAAAGAAAAAATCATGATGTGTGTGTATAGACAGTATAGTTGGGATAGATAACGCTGTGCTTCTACATAATTCTATGAGAGGCAAGATCTGCACTAATGGTGGTTGGACAGAATATTATGTTGGCTTTTAGTACTTTGGTCATCCACTAGGTAAATAATTATTGAATTTTTGATATAATTCAGGTATAAAAAATAAGATAAGTAAGCAACTATACTCTTAATTCACTGATAAGAGATATCTGCTAAAATAATATCTGTAAATATAATATCATATATGCACCTTGTACAATACCAAAACGTTATGAAAACAGTTTGCAATGTATTAATTCATCGAATGTGTATGGTTAAGGTGTCTTGAAACTGTCTGATTGACATTTGTATTTTAATAAAATAAAAATAAATGAAAAAAAAATAGAGAACCCATAAACTCTATTAATTTTTCCAAATTGATAGGATTCTGCAGAACTATAGTACAATATCATAAACAAGATATTGATATTGATATAACTTTTAATTTAGATTTTCCTATTTTTATTTGTATTTGTGTATGTATCTTGTTGTATGCAGTTTTATCACAGGTTTCTTTATTATTACTGTCAAGATCTTGAGCAATTCATCCTCCATAAAGGTTCTTTGTGTTGCTCTTTTGTTTTTTTTGGCGAAACCAGGGATTGAATTGAGGCCCTTGCACTTGTCAGGTAAGTGCTTATTCTACTGAGCTATCTCCCTAGCCCCTTTTATACTATAACCCTCACCTTCCCTCCTCCCCTAATCTGTTATCCATTTCTACAACTTTTTAAATTTCAAGATAACAAATGGAATTAATCTAGTTTGTAATCTTTTGGGATTTTTTTCACCCAGTGTAATTTCCCTGAAGTTATCACTAGCTCATGCCCTTTCATTTCTGAGTACTAATCTATGGTACACATTTACTGCTATTTGTTTAGGCCCCATCTGTTAAAGTGTACCAGGGCTTTCAGTGTTGACTGCTACAGATGAGGCTACCATGACCATTGTGTACAAGTTTTTCTGGGAGCCTTCATTTTTCATTTCTTTGGGATCAAATGCCTAAGAGTACAATTATTGTGTTATCGAGTGCTTGTACATCTGGTTTTGTTACAAACTGACTATTCTTTTCCTGTTGGTGTTTCAAACTTAATAGTTTAAAACAATACAAATTCATTCTCTTAGAGTTCTGGAGTTGAGAAGTCTGAAATGCATCTTACAGGGCTGGCAGGGATCTGATTGCTTCTGAAACCCCAGCAAAGAATCTCTCTCTCTTCTTCATCATCTAGTGGCTGCTCCTGGTCCCCCCCTCCGTGTGTTCAAAGTTACCGTCCTTTCCGTCTGCCTTTGTGCCTTCCCCTCATCAGTGTATCACACTCACACGTACTATGCAGGGTAATCAATCCTGGTCTTCTTTTCTATATATAAAGTAACGTTTTCTAAGATTCTAGAAGGCTTGCTATGGGGATCTTTTAGGGGTCATTATTTAATTCTATCACCCTGACACGCTCCTTTCCCAGAGTGCTGCCATGATCAGTATATGAGCGGTGCATTTCTTTTTATGCCTCCATCAGCATTTGACGTTACTGCCTTTTTTTTATTTCTGATTACATGAGCAGTGATATTTCACTGTGGTTGGTTCTAATTTGCATTTCTTGAATGATTAATGATATCCAGTGTCTTTCATCTATTTATTTAGCATCTGTATGTCTTTTTCATTAAAATCACCTTTCATGTCTTCTGCCTATTTTTAATGAACCGCTCTTATTTTTATTTTACTGTTTTATTAAGAGAATTCTTTGTATTTTTGATTTTGATGAGATATAGAATTTGCAGATATTCTTATAGTCTGCAGCTTATTTTTTGTCTTCTTAATCTGAAGTGAAAGTTCTAAATTTGATAAGGCTCAATTTGTCAAGTTCTTTTTGGATGAATCATGCTTTCTATGTTAGGTCTGAGTAGTTTTTGCCTAGCTTTGGGCTTAAGGATTTTTTCCCTAAGTTTTATGGCTTGATGTTTGCATTAAGTTACATGGTCCATTCTGAGTTAGTTTTTATAGAAGAAAAACTATATTTTCTTTAATAGGAAAAAATTAGATGATTTGAATAGACTTTTATGTCTTTTGGTGCTTGAACGCTGTGATTGTGATGTTTCCCATTCAGTAAAGCTGTCTATTAGTGGCGAAGTAGAAAAATGTACATTGCACATTGTTGAGTTTGATAGCAAAAAGAAATCACAAACATTTTTGTTTCACCTACATATACTCCTATGCTCTGCTTCATTTGTGCATATAAAAGGAAATACCAAATTTTGTAGTTATTTTCTCAAGTGAAATAATGAAAAAAGATTCTATGACATTTTGCATCTGTATCACATGAAAAGAGCCCTGTGATCTGGTTTAGTTTCCTAGATATTTTCATTATCTTTTTTTTGGCTTTGGAAGCGTGTGATTAAATATCTCGCGAAATCCCATGTTGTATTGTTGGACTATGGCTAGAAGATACTGCTGAGGTAAGTGATAGAGTAAATTTTTGAGTGGAATTAAAAGGAAATTTATAAGAGATTAAAGTTATCATCTTTTTTTTTTTCTGTATTTAGTACAGGGTCTACAGGGTCTCACGACTATATATTGAGAATCTCATAGTGGTTCTCCTCTTTTCAGCCTCCCAAGTGCTGGGATTACAGGTGTGTAATCCCATGCCCCATCTCAATCACTGTTTCAGTGTGTACCAAGGGTGGGGCCAAAGCTATCATCTTCATGGTTGGAACAAAAGTATAAAATTTACATATATTAGTCTGTATCAGTTTTAATGGCAGACTACAGTGAGAGATCAGTGAAGGGGAAAATCAGATGTCTTTGGCTCCATAACAGGTTACTTAGTAGGTTTGTATCTGCTTTGGAAACATTCAGCAATATTCAGTGTCATCAGTTCAGATAAATCCTCATTTTGGCTTTTAAATTACAATTTTCATGATTTATTTCATTTTCTGCATCTGGAAAGACAAAATCCAGTAAAATACAGTACATGAACTCTGAGTTTCAAAAAACCAGTATGGAAAGTAAAATGTTCTTTGTGATAAATAAAGTAACTGCACTGGTAAAGATAATAGCAGAGAGAGTTTATCCTTGACCTTTGAAGATAGATCAATGAAATTATGTGCCTGGATCAAAGATAGAATGTTGATTAATTTTCACATGTCAAATTAAATTTACTCACAAGCTAGTAGCAGCATGTACTATAAGAACTATTTAAAGTATATAATCACATCTTTTTAATTCTTCAAAAATTATTTGTTTTAAAAAGAATATTTTATACATGCTATTTTGTTGTCAAAAATAGTAAAATAACGTGAATATTATCACTACATCCATATCTTGAAAATAATGTTAACTTCAAGAACTTTGATGGTGTTATTGATCTCTACAATTGTAGCTTGACTGTAGATCCTCTAATAAAGGAAAACACTCAAAAGATAAAGGTAATACTTTTATGATTAATCATTTTTCTTTCAAAACAAAGAGGGAATTCAAGAACTAATGGAAGGCAGAACCTTGGTCTGAGATAACACTGTACACTAGTGTAGTCATTTTGCTTGAAATCAACTTATTTGATGGTTATTTGTCCTTAAAATCATTCATCAGCAGCTCCCTTACATTCCACATCCAGGCCTGGTAGAACCTGATCATCCCTTCTAAATACCCTAAGACTTCAGCTTAGAGTTAGAGGCTCAGTGTAAAATATTTGTGAGGCTACTGAAGCAAAGTCTGTCTCTGTCTCTCTCTGTCTCTGCCTCTGTCTCTCTGTCTCTGTCTCTGTCTCCCTGTCTCACTGTCTCTCTGTCTCACTGTCTCTCTGTCTGTCTGTCTCTCTCTCTGTACTAGGGATTGAACTCAGGACCTTGCAATTTGCCAGGCAGGCACTTATGCCACTGAGTTATCTCCCTGGCCCAAGGTCTCTGTTTTTTTTTTTTTTTTTTTTTTTTTCATTTTGGATAGCCTAACTATATTTTCTGACCATGCTTCACTATTTTCTCCTTTTAGATAGATAAGGGTACTTAGTTGTTATTTTTTTGTTTTGTTTGTGAACAGGTTATATTAATGAAGTGGAACTGTCCCAATGATTGTGATAAATGTTCTTGCTACCCAAAAAAAGCTCTTTTGGAGATCCGTTCACATCTCTGGTTTATTTGGCTTACTTCACGGTGCTATTTGATTTCTCTGGCAATATCTCCCTTCTGTGAATTGCCTCAGCACCTTCTCTTTTAGCCATTTTGTGACCCTTTATCTTGACATAAAAGTTACCTATGCATCTGTAAAGTCTCTCAATAGACCAGAAATCTCCTATGTCTTGTCATACTTAGGTTTGCATCCTTACATTGCATCTAGTTGGCTCTGGAGCAGATTTGAGTAGGATAACAGTAGACAAGTTATATTTATGCTCTTCACATAGTTTAAAGTGTGACTGAGGCGTATCTTGAGATATAGCCAATCTATGAATATTGTAACATTTGAGTGGTGAAACTTTCATTGGCCTAGACTATAACTTTCAGATTAAAGGACTTGTTATTGTTTTTTTTTTTTCAAGAGTCAGAATAACTTTATTCCCTTTGGAAGGTGGCCAGATGAAGTTAGAACTTCTGGAACTGCTTCTTGGTGCTGGTGGCCTTGGTGACCTTAAGCACGTTGAAGCGCACTGTCTTGCTCAGGGGCCTGCGCTCGCCCACTGTGACGATGTCACCGACCTGGACATCCCTGAAGCAGGGGGACAGGTGCACCGACATGTTCTTGTGGCGCTTCTCAAAGGGATTGTATGTGCGGATGTAGTGGAGATTGTCTCGGTGGATGACAACGGTCCTCGGCATCTTCATCGTGGTCGCCATGCTGGACAGGACCCGCCCGGATGGAGACGTTACGGGGAAAGGGGCATTTCTTATCACTATAAGTGCCCTTGATGGCCTCTTTGGGGTCTTGAAGCCCGGACCGATGTTCTTGTAGTACCGAGGGAGCTTCTCTTTGCCAGTTTCTCCCAGCAGGACCCTCTTCTTGTTTTGGAAGATAGTCGGCTGCTTCTGGTAGGCGCGCGCTGTCTGAATATCTGCCATCTTCCCAGCAGGCTGGAAAAACGAGAGGACTTGCTTATTCTTATGACCAAATTTTCTACATGTACATCTTAAAAAAAAAAAGAAATAGGTATTTTTTTTCAATCTCTTTTAATCTCCCAGAACATGAAACATGCGTATACTTGCACTTCTTGCTAATCACCTTCTGACTAATCATCTGAGACCTTACGTTTAGAGGAAAATGTGTAAAATTAATGTCCTGAATTTGTTTTGAGTATTTTTCTGAAGAAAAGAAACTAATAATCTTCTTTTATTGTTAATGTAGATGGTCCTTAGAAGCAACATGCTATATGGCAAGCATAAAGAAATAGTATATTCTTATGGAGAAATTATCTTATATAAAAGAATGTGTTTCATTTTCACGCACAAGTACAGAGAATATGCAAAATGTGATTATTATTAGTTTATGTTTTAAGTTATTATTAAAAGTGGGTTTATAAAGCCAAGAAGATTTGTGTTTTCCAAGAAAGCAAGAAATAAATCTGGTTTTACTAGTCATACCTAGCAGAAAGCTGTTAATTTTCTCCCAAGGATAAAATAGGATTGTAAGTGGTTGTTTAAAAAATGCATTAAAATGGCAGTGTGCACATAATTTAAATGAGCCAAGAGCTGCTAATTATTCTGGCATGTGTTCAGTTACTTTTGTACTTTTTTTCTCTAATGTAAACAAGAGAATTCCTCCTAATTGCCCCAAATAGATTTTAGTAGATGTTGCTTTTATTTCTATTTTTGTATGAAAATTGTACCGCTGGCACATTTAAGCACTAGACACAAAGTGTGATTATTTAGAATTTTTTTCTAAAGGGAATGAACTATTACTTATATTTTTTCAGCTTTTAAAATCAAATTAAGGTACTAATAAAGCTATTCACTTACCAGAGTGGAAAATAATTATACAATGTGTATCTGGAGGAGAAATAGCCTCATGTGCATCTAAATGAGCTAAAAGTGGGCTTGGACATCCTCATGCAATGTGGTACATGAAACACAATGCCTAATGAAGAAGCCAGGCCTTTGCTGCAAGGTACTTAATAATTATTCACCAGACATGGCATGATTTATAGGTTACCTACATTATTCCTCATAGTTCAAGGTCTCCAGTATATGAAAAAAAATACCGCAGCCTTATCTTAAGTCATTTTGGCAGATATTTATAAAATTTAAATGAATTAATTCTCATTATGCTCACTAGAAACTTAAGAGCTGTTAGGGCTTCCTTTACTATGGTAAACTCAATATATAGACAAAGCTTATACAAAACATATTTATAATGAGTGACAAGATCTTGGACAGAGTTTCTTCCTGTAAGTTTTGTCTGAAACACTAATATGATAATTACAGAGACAATGTGAAAATTCTGACAGCTCCATGACCTGGAGTATGCCAAAGATATAGAAAAGCATCAGTGCATGGAAAAAGGAACCATATTTAGTAGTGAATATCTCCTGGGTAAAGAGTGACATAAATTTCACTTATTCCTTTATGTGAGGATATACTTCTAAAAGTTCCTCTGAGAGGGACTTCTGTAGTGCCTGCAGAAATCTGATGTGTGTGGAAAGGGATTTGATTTCAATGTCGAAAATATAGAAGACAACAGATGAAACTCACCACTTTTCTAGTAGATGTGGAAAGGGTTTGCATCTGGAAGGAGAGGGAACTCAGGACATAGAGGCTGGCTAGATACCACTGGTATACAAAGACTACCTGCAGAATTATAAAGGATCATGCAATTATTAATGCACTTACCAGGGCCTAGAAGTTGCAGGAGAAAATTGTCTAATAATAATAATCTGTGAAGAGCTCATTGCCTACAGATCATAAGGATGTTAACTCGCATAAGAATGTTTTGTTCCTTTTCTCTTGCTGATTCCCTCCTTTGATCCTAAGGACATCAAAACATCATCTGAGGAAAGAGGAAAGGAAGAGAGAGAAGAAAAACATATGGCAGTGCATCAGGGAAGGATCCAAACAGCCCTCTTTCTGTAGGCTTTCGGCCTGAAGCAGAACTGAGCTGAGAGGAGGAGGAGATTTACTGCTAAGTCATGGCTGGGTTAAAATTATTATCTATAATAGTATGTTCTAGTTTCTGAGGCAAGACTGTTTTCACCCATGCTTAAAGAAACATTACTTCAAGAATAGAAGGAAGCAAAAATAAAGTTGTAGTTTGATTACATTATGATACTTGCTTGAGTAACGTTGCAATTTTAAATATGACGCTAGGTTTGTAGGCAAAGAGGGAAATGTTCATGGAAATTTAAAAAAGATTTTGTTGAAATCTGGAAAACAGACACAATGTCTAGTAAGAAAATTTGATCAGAATACCAAGCTTTGGGCTTGATGTGAGGAAAGTGAATAGAACATGGAAGTGAGGGAGATAAGGCAGCTCTGAGTCGAGCTTCTGATCCTCAGCACAAGCAAGGGAAAACCTATTCTGGAGGAAGGCAACCTCAAGATCCGCCCCTCTACCCCATTCCTGAAGAGTAAGATCTACCAAATAGAAACTCAGAACCAAAGAGGAACAAAATTACTGAAGAAAAATCCTCTGTCTCACCATGATAAGAGGTGGCAGAAACAATAAATGAAGGATTCAGAGTCCTAATGGATTCAGAGTTTGGAATTATCAAATGTTGGAATATTAAACGATAACATATGAAATGTTTAAAGAAATATTCAGGTGTTTCTGAGAAGTGAGATAGCAATGGAATTATCCAAACTATACTTAATAAATAAATCCAGTGGACTATCAAAATGGAAAGAGCTGATAAATTCTCTTTGTATTCTGGCTTCTTATATTTTTGAGTACATCTGGAAAATTAAAAAAAATCCATCTATAAATAATTTTCATTTGTTTAAGCTATTGCTTATCCAACTAATTACTGTTTAAAATTCTAACAGTTATACTTTTCTGAAAATATTGGCTCACGAAGTTATATTGACCTTTTAGAAATTGAGAGAAAAATTACATGCAATTATATCACCACTGGCTTATAAAAGTCCAAGTACTATATTAGAAATCTGTTGAACTCATAGTGGCAAATACAACTTTTCTAAAATTCTAATTTTTGCTTGAAAACTTGAAGTTTTTCATGGGCAATAAATTCTCCTACTTGTTTTCCTTGAAGTAAGAGGCTCACTTAATTTGATTTTGAGAAAATGTCTGCCAATTATCCAAGTTTGAATAGGCATAGTTCTTCTGTCAGTCACTCTTTCATGTAAAGATGGTGCTGCATGAAAAACCTGGTGACGTCAGCTTACAACTCAATCACACAAGTGTTTTTCCTTGAGACAATCATCATACTTCAATGTGCAGCAGAAATGCTTTTTGTACTTCCCATTTGATTACAGAGAATATTAAAAAGACATTTCTCAAAGGTCAAGATTTAATAAAATTAATATTTTCCCTACTTTGTCAAGCATATCGTTAAATGAAACTGACATTTTAGAAATGTACTGTGAATGTGCAGTAGGGAAAAATGCAGTCCTAACTGTCATCATTTGTTGGCACTGCCTTGGTTTGTTCAGGGACACCAGAAGTTTTACCAAAGTTTCGCCATTACATTTGCATCATCTGTGCATGTATCAGTGCCGTGAAAAAGATAAATAACATCTTGGTATTATTATGAAAGTAGTTTTGACCCAAGAGATTCCTGAAAGGGTCTTAGGGACTCTATAGATTAAAAAACTAGCCTTTGAGAGTGTTTTTCTAAATGAACAAGAAAAATACCTCCAGAAGTAAGGTGTCATATGGAAGAAGTTGTACTGAGCACATAAATGAGTAAGCAGCAAATATAACCTATATAATATAATCAGGTCTTATTTGTGGAAATTAAAGATTAAATTATAGATAATAATAGCATATAAATTGAGAGGTGGAAAGAACATGTAATTTAGCAAGGATGTTCTAGAGGGTTATGTTATTCATTAGAATTAAATTTAAATGTGAAGGAAAAATTTTAGGATGATTCCTGTTAAAGATTATGCATGGTATACATGCACTTCTTTGCTGTCCATCCCCTTGTCACAAAATTTACAAGAAGTGCATGCTTTTATAAGATATGAACTCATGTCATTAAGAAATGAAGGAGAGAAAGCTTTCCCAGACAAACAAAAGCTGAGGGAGTGCATCATCACTAGAACTGTTTCATAAGAAAGACAAAGGCAATTCTTCAGGCTGAAAGAAAAGGATGCTAATTAGTAGTACAAAAACATGAAAGCATAAAGCTCATGCTAAAAGAAAGTACCAGTTAAATTCAGAATTCTCTGATGCAGTAATGGAAGCATGTGAATCATTTATAATTTTAGGATTATTAAAAGATAAAGTAATGAGAGCTACAATAATTTATTAAGAGATGCATAACATAAAAAGATGTAAACTACAAGAAGAAAAATTAAAAATGGGGAGAGTGGTATAAAAATGAAGTTTTAAAACAATTTTGTAGGGTGGGGATATAGTTTGGTGGCCTAAGCACCTGCCTGGCAAATGCAATGTCTCCGGTTTGATCCCCAGTACCACATGCTGTGCTGGCCACATGCTGAGCTGGCCACCAAAACCGGGTGTGGGACACATGTCTATAATGGCAGTGAGAGGGAGGCTAAGATAGGAGGATCACTACAAGTCTGAGCCTTGTAGCAAGACCCTGTACCAAATAAATAAAGATTAACTTTTTTTTTAAAAAAGTTTTGCCATGCTGAGCACTGACCTCAGGACCTGCATACTAGGTAGGTTCTGTACACTGAGCTATACCTCAAAATACTATTTGTTTTGTAATTAAAGTTATTGCTTGAAAATAACCCATTATGACTTTAAGATGACTTTAAAATGTTTTGTGGTAATAACAATAAAGCAAAACATCATGGTAGATGCACATAAAGTAAAAGGTAAGGAATCAAGTAATATCTATACAGAAAAATCACCTATTTACTAAGAAAGACAACAAAAGAAGAAAGTAACATGTATACAAATGACAGCATGGCAGTAGAGAGTGATTGCATATTGAAATCATCTTGAATGTAAATGTATAAATCTTCCAGTGAAAGGTAGAGTAGCCAAATGACTTTTGTTTTGTTTTGTTTGAGTCATGCCATGTCCTTCAGCTGGTCTTGGGCTCACTATGTAGCCCAAGCTAGCCTCAGAGTCATTGCAGTTCTCCTGCCTCAGTCTCCCAAGTACTGGGATTACAGTGTGTCATCACTCCTAGCACTTAATGGCTCTTGAGAAAAGATCCTAATGTATGCTACTTAGAAGAGCTCACTTATTTTCAAAGTATTTGTGGAGTAAAAGTGAAAAAGATATGTGGAAAGAGATAGTTCACACAAATGGAAGGCAAATGGCAAATGCTACCCATACTGGATAAAGCAGATGTAGAGTCACAAACTGTAGAACAAGGCAAAGAAGGTCATTAAAAATGGTAAAGAGGCAATTCAACAAGAGCTTACAACATTTATAAAAATGTAAGCATCCAACACCAGAGCATCTAAATATGTAAAGCAAGCATTACTAGATCGGAGGAGAGAGGTAGAGTACAATACAGCAATAACTGGGGACTTCAGTCTATTTCAGCAATAGACTGATCAGACAGCAAATTAATATGGAAAATCAGACTTAAATTGCACTCAAGATTCAGTAGACCAAATAAATATACACAAAATATTGTGTTTAACAACAGGATATATATTCTTAAGTGTACATGGAACATTTTCTAGGCTAGATTATGTTAGGCCACATGACAAGTTTTAACAGATCAAAAAGACTGAAATCATATCAAGTATCTTGTTTGACTACCGTGATGTACAGCTAATAATCATTAACAAGAGTAACTTTAAAAAATTTCCAAATACATTGAAATGAAACAACATGTTGCTAAACAATCTGTAGGCCAATGAATAAAAGGAAATTTAAAAATGTCTGAGACAAATGCAAATAGACACTGACACAGTAAAAGAAATTGACATGTAGTAAAAATAGTTTTAAGGGAAATTTATATAAACAAATGCCTGTAGTCTGAAGGAAGATCCCAAACCATATAATGTTTCACCTCAAAGATAGAGAAGAGAAAATTAGCCCAAAATTAGTGAAAAAAAGATAAAATGAGAAGAAATATATGAGATTAGAAAAAAATAGAAAATATCAGCAAAAGCAGAAATTGGAAAAGGTAACTATAATCGACCATAATTGATAAACTTTAATTGTATTTGTTTTAATTTTAAAGAGAATAAACCCAAAACAAAACAGTAACAGCAAAAGCAAAACATCACACAAAGAATAAAAAAGATACAGAATTTCAAAACAAGACGATATGGAATTAGCAATACCTGTTATATTGCATATTGTTATCTTCAGTGTAGTTGTTCAGATGATCAGATAAAAGAATGTACGTTTGATCAAACAATTAAATATTAACTGTTGCTTTCAATAAACCAATAGAAATTAGTAGCTCAATAACCTTACCTTATATATGTATATAGTTTTCTCTTTCCTCCATCCCAGTTGTTCTTTCCTTAAAAAATCAACATAACAATGAAACCAAATAGATTATTAGAACAGCTGCAACAGTTGATACATTGTATATTGTCATATGCCTTAAAGTTATTTACACTATTAGAAAATGTATGCATGCTATCTTGTCTTTATAATATCAGCACAGGACATTCTAATGAACTAAGAGAAAATAGCTGTATAGCAATCTTAATTACCTTATATACACATATTTTTTTTTCTTTCTTCCTTTCATCTTTCCCCATCACAGTTGTGTTTTCTTTTGAACAGTTTCTTCCCAATTCATAATATCTATTGCACATTTTGAATCTGGCTTATTTGTTCACTTTTTCACACTGGTGATACAGTATGATGAGACAAACTTTTATCTAGATGAAAAAGAGAAAGATGGGGAGAAAGAGAGAGAGAGACAGAGACAGAGAGAGAGGAGAGAAAGAGAGAGAGGTGGTAGAGGAAGAACTCAAGATCAGAAGTAGAAAAGGAAACATTATAATGGATGTAGTAGAAATAGAAAGGATCATAAGCTACTATTATGAACAATTATTCAACTAACTGTATAATCTAGAAGAAATTGGTAAATTCCAAGATGAGACATATAGTACCTATCAAGACAAAATAACCAGAAATTCTATTTAACTTAGGTTAAATTCTATTTAATGTGATTATAATTACTGTACATGCATTAATAAAAGTAAGAATTAAAAGACCGAATTATGAAGAAATAGAAAATTAAATAGAACAAAGTAAAAGAGTAAGGACACTGAACCTAACAAAATGCCACATTTAAGAAAAACATAAGATTTGATAGCTTTGTTACTGAATCTAATGCCTCTAATGCTAAAACTCTATAATGAAATTAAAAGGAAAACAATACTTCCAAAATCATTTCTGGAGGCAAGTATTACTCTGATATCTAATTCAGAAAAGGACCCATCATAAAGGTCAAATTTCCCTAATGAATATAGACACAAAAATCTTCAATAAGATGCTGGCAAACAGAATACAGCATGATAATCATTAAGATTATCATGATTTGTAAGATCTCAAAAGAAGAAATAAAAATAGAAAGGCATAACACAATTAAAAGGAAAGTGAGAATTTAAGGATTAAATAAAGAGAGGGCAAGGAGAAAAGCTAGGAAACATGCTCATACATTTGTATGAGCTAAGATGGCTAAGGCAATGATCCTGAGAATCTTCAGCAGGTTTTGGAAACTAGCAGTTAATTGGTAGGATTCTCACCCTGACTAACTATATATGCTGATACCTGTGAACTAAGCAGCTGAATTGAATAGCTATGTGTAATAATGGGGTCATGCTTGGAATGCCTGTCATTCTGGTCTTCTAAATATGTACTGCTTGTTGTGTCATATCAATTACTGCTATACTCTCTCTCCAGTGAATGTTTGCTTTAAAAAAAGGGTAATAAATGAAAACAAGAGACAAGAAGCAAAAATGTCATAGGACTTCCTGCTACAATGCTGTATATGGTTAGATTTCTAAATTTCTGTGTAAAAATATGTAATTGTTTATTCCAACTTTTAAAAATATTTATTTTCTTCACATTTTTTAGGAATTTAAAGTTTAACATATCAATAGTTAAAAAAATCCATACTTGACAGAAGATACCTGTTCCATGCTATGTCTAAGATGTTTGATATTCAGACAGATAGTGAGGTTAAGCTCAACTGCCTATGTTATAGGGTATAATATCATTAAGCTTCTCTTCTGGAGGGTTAATAACTTAAGTTTGCAGATCAAAAATTAGAGAAAAAGAAGGACTGTAAAGGCAGCCAACATTTTGACCTTAGCCTTTCAAGGTCAGTGAGGACTCAGGACATGAGAGAACCTGAGTTGTAACATCCCATAACTCAATGATGTCCCAAATTTTCTGATCAGGGAGATTATGGAGCCACAGAGGAAAGCGATTGATGATGTAGAATGTGCCTAAGGAGAGTCACATGGAGAGAAAAACACTCTCTCAGGCTTTCACAGAGAGCAAATTGGCCAAGCGATGGCCCTGACTCATCTACATGGTTGGTTAATACTGACAAAGGATCTACAAAATGTGGTACAGGATTTCAGGATAAATCCTGAGTGGATTGGACTGAGCTTGTCAGATACATTTCTTGTTATATAGGCCGTTCTTAATCTTGATCTTAACCAGCCAGCATAAAAGTGTAGAAATGGGGTATGAAAAGTAAAGCCATATTAATATGCTGAGCTGTAAAGAGCTCAAGTCAACAACTTCTGATATGGCCAGTCCTTCAGATAACTCACTACTAAAAAATTATGGACCACTTGAGTATGTTGAATTTTTGCTGAATTCACTCATCTACAATATTTAAATGGCAATGGAATACCATCTCTGACAAAAATAAACAAAAAAGGGGATGCAAACGAATGACCATTTTGTATCTGTATGTACAAAATATTTAGGACAGATATACAGCTACCTTCTTTTAATTCAATGAAAAGAAAGATTTGTTCTAATAGTGTTTGTAGACAGGATATCATGTCTGCATCTTGTACTATGAATAAACACTATGAAGATAATAATATTCAATATATTAATTATTGAAGCTGTCCTATTAATCAGTTTTGAAACTGTCTTATTGCTGTTTGTTTCTCAATAAAATAAAAAATATTATTATGATGGCAAAATAGGAATCATCCCAGAGATGCAAGGATGGCTCAACATATTCAGATGCAGAAAATGCGGTACACTATATTAACAGAACCAGAGACAAAAATCACATAATTTCAATAGATGCAGAAAAAGCATTTGAAAAAGTCAAACATGCATTCATGAAAAAATACAAAAAACAAAAAACAGAAACCCTACAGAAAGTTGGAATAGGTCTCTACCTCAGTCTGATAAAAGCCTTCCATTTATGATAAACCAGCAGCCAACATCATATTAAATGGTCAAAATTAAAAGCTTTCACTGTAAAATCAGTGAAAGGATGTCCCCTATCAGTACTCCTATTCAATATAGTTCTGGAAGAGCAATTAGAAAAGAAAAAGAAAATGAATAAAGATAGGAAAAGAAGTTAAATTATCATTATTTGCAATTGACATGATGATTTACATAAAAGGCACCCAAAATTACCAAAAGTCTTGTAGATTTAAAACTTAAATGAGTAATGTATTGGAGGGCGGGACTTCTGGTGCCCTGGGTCTGCATCCCGAGCATGTTGCTGGGAGTCTGTAGTCTCCCCAGACCATCCATCTACGACTCCTGCCAGCCATGGGCTGTGTGGGAAGGAACTTGGGGAGACCCGGATTCCCCACGATGCAATGAGACAGTTTCAAAACTGATTAATAGGAGACTGCCTAGGCCACCAGACCCTGAATTGACCCAGAGTGCAGGCCCAGCATGTGAGTGAGACCGCCCAGGCCATGGGACCCTGAAGTGACTCAGAGCACAGGCCCAGCGTGGAACCCTTCAGCAGAACTCCCTGCAAAGAGGCTAGAGGCAAGATAGACCTAGCTGATTCAGGAGCAGAACATCTTGCCAGTGTGACACAAAGGATTCACCTGCAAGGCTGCAACAGGAAGAAGAGGGGCACAGTAGCCAGACCCAAGACACACTCACCTGGAGGAGTCTGAACTTCCTAGATCCAGATCTGCTGCTAAGGTAATAACTCTATCTAAGCTCTACACCAAAGATCAAAAATCAGTGGTACACAAAATGACAAAGACGAGGAACAAAAAGCAGTCTCAGGCCCCAAGCCCACCCAGTACAAATGCAGAAGACACAGGAAATTGGAAATCACACACCTGAAATCTGAAAAATAATAGCATTGGAAGTAAAGAAACAACTGCAGAAAGGTATAGAAGAGATCAGATCAGACATAATTTCTGAAGTAAAAAATGTAGCAATAACTATAATCAAAGAAGTACTAAGTGCTTCTAAAGAATACACTGATAAAAAATAGAGCAGAATATAGAACTGATGGTGCCCTTGAATAAGCAATATAGGAAAGAAATAGAATGTATGAAACAGATCCAAAGTGATATATAAGAAATTAAAATCTCAATCACAGGCTGGCAGATGCATCTGAGTGAAAGTGAAAATAGACTTTCTGACCTTAAAGACACCATTGCAGGTAGTGAAAAAGTAAGCAAAGATCTCTTAAAAACAACTAGGATGCAGGAAAAAATAATTCAACGCCTACAAGATGATGCAAAGATGAACAATGTGAGACTAATAGGTATCAATGTGAAAGAAGGAGTCAATGCAAATGACATAAAAAGAATATGGGCAGAAGTAATAGTAGAAAACTTCCCAAATATGGGGCAACAATCTGACATTCAGGGAACCAAAGCACATAGAACTCCACATAACATCAACCCAATTAAAAACGCTCCCAGACATATAATAATCAAGATCCCAGAAATTCAGCACAGGAACAGTATACTAAAAGTTGCTAAAGAAAAGAAACAGATCACGTTTAAAGGAAAACCCATCAGAATAATGGCAGATTTCTCTTCACAAA
This sequence comes from Ctenomys sociabilis, assembly GCA_004027165.1. NCBI lineage: Eukaryota > Metazoa > Chordata > Mammalia > Rodentia > Ctenomyidae > Ctenomys > Ctenomys sociabilis. The sequence goes on along the minus strand of PVKA01013047.1, from coordinate 896 downwards.
TCATCAAGTCAAGAAGAGCATGGAGCAAAGTACTTCAAGTCTTGTAAGAAAACCAATTTTTCCAACTCAGACTGATATACCCTGCAAAACTCTCTTTCAAGGATAATGGAGAAGTAGAATACTTCCATGACAAAGAACAACTCAAGAATTTCATGATGACAAAGCCAAGCCTACACAGACTACTAAATGATGTTCTAGAGAGGGAGCAAAATGATCACAACCCCATGAATGAGAAGAACCCACCAAATAGGGCAAACAATTGAACAGAATAAGAGGTATACAATAGTAATCTTTCAGTTATTCTTTTGTGTACAACGGCAAAATATTTCCATCAACACACTCTACAAATGGACTTCTCTTGCACCCTATGGGTCAAGATTCCATATGGGACTACAGAGTGGATTTCAAGGCAATAGCTGTAGCTCAGTCCCATAAGTGACACCTGGCCACCAGTAAGTGTCATGGTCATTATCCATGTCCACAACACATGAACTTTGTGTGATATCCTATCTCCAAACTGTCAGAAGTGATGGTCATTTCATTTATCTTTTATTCTTAGTATTTCTTTACTATCATGAAAACTTTTTCTTAGTTCAATTGTTTTGAAACATTTAATTTTAAATTAGTATTTAATTTCTGATATTGCTTAATCTTAATTTTTGTTTTAAGATTTATAATATTTCTTTGAAGTACAATTTATCTAAAAGACATTGTATGATATCTTCTCCCAGTATTAGAAACTTTAAAAAATATATTTCTTTTTCCTGTTGACTTTATATTTCTTCTTCCCTGTCCTTTATACACACATGCCCCCATATATATATATATATATATATATATATATATATATATATATATATATATATATATATATATATATATATATATATATATAT